>JANAVB010013999.1:5602228-5907228 GCA_029216955.1 Iris pallida
TATATTATATATATATATATATATATATATATATATATAATATATATAATAGATATAACACACCACCTCACCCCCCCCTCTCTACCAGCACACATTTCCCCCAACCGACCTCCTTTTTCCCTCTCTCTCAAATATCTCTCTCTATTATCACTCACTCTTTCTATACGTATATTAATAAATTACACATACACATAATATAACTCCCTCCCTCTCTCCTCTCTCTCTCTCTCTCTCTCTCTCTCTCTCTCTCTTTATTTTCAAATACACATAATACACCACCCCCTCCACAGCCGAACACCATCACCATCATTCTCCCCATCTTCTCCTTCCTCCATCAACCCACAGCCATCACCACCATTAACCACCTCCCTCCATGCCATCACCACCACTACCATTAAAACCATCACCACCACCATTCTCTTCACCACCATGCACCATAACCATCATCATCAGCCACCCCCGCCGTACCCAGCGCTGCGCTGTCGCCGCCTTGGTCGGCAGCCGCAGTAGCAGCTGCGCCAGCGGCAGCAGCCGCAGACATGCACGTGCTCGCGCACGCGCGCTGCCTCAGTGGCCGTGCGCCACCACGTGGCCGGCCCGCCCCCGCAAGCTTCCCACGCCTCCGACGAACCCGGGCGACCACCCTGGGAGAGTCTCCGGCCTCCCCGACGTGTGAAACACACGATTCATGCGTTTGGCACGAGATCCCGTCGGCGCGCGCGAGTTTGGAACTCAAAATTCATTTTCCGTCGCAGCGACTTCGTGCGGATTTTTTGGTCAATCCGACCATTGGATCGGTGAACTCCTTGCTCCGTCTCAATCTCGGTATATCCATCTTCACTTCCCTCAATTTTCGTCCGTTAATTTCGTCGTTTGATACCTCAAAACTGGCCACCAAGTTGACGTTTTAAATTGAACTGTTTTGGACAGTATTGTGATGCCACCTTCGCGGGTTCGTATGTTCGTCGTCGCAGCTCCGGTTGGCACGCTACCAGTTCCTGTTTGCAGCTGGTATAACCCTCTTCCTGCCTCCTTTAAGTTTCGTTTCATTATAAACACGTTCGATTGGTCGAATTCGACGTTAAAGTTGGCCGTCCGAATTCTTTAATTTGCACTTGTTAAATTCTATTTTTGAATTCGGGACTCCGGATTCAATTTTTGACACCACCAGTAGACTCGTGGTGTCGTTCTGGCATGTTTTCATATAAAGTTTGCTTGATTTGGAGAACGTGGGCCCTGGCACGTATTTCGGTACAAAGAGGGTCACACATTCCGAGACAACGGTTCACTTTGAGATCGGCTCATCGAAATCCAATTCCGGATATACCGTTGAGTTCGTATCGTCATTCTGGACTTGTTGACATATAATTTGCTGAGTTTTGAAGACATTTGCTCCGGCACGCATTTCGGTGCAAACTGGATTCCATATATCCGCGTCAACGTGTAATTTTGAGATGGGCACATCGGAATCCTATTTCGAACATACCGTTGGGTTCGTATCATCATTCTGTATTCGTGGACATATAATTTGCTAGGTTTTTTAGACTTCTATTCTGACATATTTTTGGTACAAAGTGTGTCCAACGGCGGATATCATTTTGACCCAAAATTACCGTTTTGCCCCTACATCTAAATTGGACTTATAGGTAGGCTATCCTAGCTAATTTGACCGTTCTGAACACGTTGGTGATAATTATTTTATCATCCGACAACATCTGTAGATTTTGCTTATGTATCATCCTTAATTTATAATTAATTATTTTTTTAGAAATTGTTACTTGCTGTTTTTGGATTTTTATATATATTTTAATTAATGTAAAAATCTAAAAAAATTATATTTAAATACTATATTAATTTAGATAATTTATTATAATTTAGTCCAGCATTTAATAAGTACTTTTGTTATTTTATAAAAATAGGAAAATAGAACTCATTTTTAGGATACATATGTTTGCTGATTTTTAATAAATATTTATGAGGGTTTATAAATCCCAAAAAAATTATTATAAATTTCTATAATTAACAAGGATCATTTTATTACTTTATTTTATGTATAATTGAGCTTTTTGTCTATCTCAAAAATTGTTGGAATATAGTGTACGGTTTGATTTATTTATTGAATAGTTACGACTTTCAATGTTTTGTGTTGTTTTGAGTTATTGTAGTATTGGACCACCCCTTACACTAGTGTAAAGACCCTAGAAAGTTAGTTTGTGTATAGTGGCACTCCACATTGGACTTTTATGCTAGGTCCCCACTTGGCTAGTATCCAGTTAGGAGTCGTGTCACACCACTAGTGTAATCTTGAACATAAATTAGAGGCTGAATTTGTATATCATTATTGACAGGACACCGGACATCTATATCTTCATACTAGTATTCTTGCTTTGCTCGAGGCAAGTACATCTGCAAACTCATTTACTGTCTTTTAATGCTAGAACATGTATTAACCATGTTAAAATACTGATCCTTGAGGTAGCAAGTTAAATCTTCACATGTTGTATTACTTTCAGTACTTGCCATGCTTAGGACAGTTCTTATATCTTCACATTCTTCCTACTGGTTCTCAGTACATGTTTCACTATGCTTTATACTGCTATCAGTACCTACCGTGCTTTATACCGATCCCAGTATCTCTCACATGTTTTATATCGTTCTCGTATCTTCCACATGTTTTATTGTTCTCGTATCTTCCACATGTTTTTACTGTTCTCGTATCTCTCACATGTTAGAATATGGGTTATTTGAAAACTGACAGTTGAGTACGTGACCATGCCCCCTCTATAGTAGCGAGCGAGGTCGTATTTTATATGCATACCTTGCCGCAGGCCATTATCCCGTATTTCTGTACGAATGTACACCTATGCTTGTAGACTTGTACGTATATACATTTTATTTACATGTGCTCCTGCATATTGTACATCTATTGACCGATCACGTACCTGCTACAGTTTTAATCATTACATATACATCTGTCTATATGACATATGTGTCCTTGCCATGATAGATTATGAGATACCATGATTCCAGATATGCCATGTTCCCTATGTTACTATGATACTGTGATCCCAGTTGTACCATTGAGGCCATATTTCCAGTATTTCCTATTTTATAGACTTATCTACCATATTTCTTGTTGTAGCATCTCTTTCATTATATATTCAAGTACTTTAGTTGTAGAGGTTGTACTTGCTCCCGTCATGACAAGGATAACGTTGTAGGTTCACTTTCTGAGGAGGAAATGCTATGTGTTACATATTATGGCACTGAATTTTGAGGACCTGGCCTTAGCTCCAGAAGAGGCCCCAGTGGAGAACCTTGCTTAGTTATATTTTCATGTGTTTTGGGACTTAGACTTTGTTTTGAACTTATATTTGGATACTGGACTTTGTCTCCAGTTAGATACTTTGGAAGTGTATTATTAAGTCTGTACTTGTTTACCTTCGCTTATAGATGTTGTGTTGTGATGAACCTTTAAATGTGATATTAGAACTGTTAGCAGCTTAGATCCTTTATTGTCTATTCTTAGAACAGCTTACTACGCTTTAACAAGCGTAGGCTGGACATGGCTCGGCCCGGCCCAATAATTTAGGGTAACGGGTCGGGATATGTTTTTAGTGGTACCACCATGCAGGTCTAGACTTAAGTTGTTTGGTTACACCAAACATGCCTGCAATTAAGATCCTAGGACAACTTGGTAACACTAGGAATAAATATTTAGAACACCTAAAGGATATCTAGGATTGCAACATAGGAGACCTTATCACAACATAGGACCGTTAACTGTATTTATTATCTTGCTTGAAATTCAGTAGGTTACAATTTTGACCAGGATAGTACCCTTGGGATGTCCCCTGAGGATCTCACTCTAATCTTACCTAGAAATCTATTTTCGCTTATTTCCATTTGCTCTTCCTTAATTCTTGTTGAAATTGATTTCTAATTTTTGTTGTTGAATTTGATCTTCCATTCGTGATAAATTTTGTGGATTGAATTGTGATATATCCTGATAAGGTAAACGTCTGCTTTAGTTATGGAGTTTAGAATTTATCGCAGCCATATTAGCTGGTTTGATAAAAACATAGAGCCTGATTTTGGATATACTATCCAATTTATAGAATTTAGATTTTCTCGCAGCCATACCGGTTGGCGTGGCGAGAATTCTAGATAATATGATTATAGGGTGTATACCTTAGTTATGACTCTATCGTTTATTACATATAAGCTTACTGGTGTGGCGAAAATTCTGGCAACATAATTTCAGGAAGACGTATATGGTTATCTGATCATATCTCAACTTGGTACACTTTGTTATGACCGCATGAGCAAGAATAAATTCTTATTATCATTCTTCCTCATCTTGATTAACTCTGTTCTATCTACATCCACAACTAGGATTATAGGTTCTCTAGGACTCTCCAACAGGATTGCTTTATGTTATCTTTTTGGACATAATTATTTTTGTGTTCCATCTTTCCTATGACTTGACTAAACTCTTCTTCGTTAACCTCTTGGGTAATTCTTTTCGTTATGCATCTCGTTGTCTTCGTACCATTCTTGGAGATATTCTGATAAACTTTTCTGTCTTACTTGACCCTTTAACTTGTATGGACACTGTTATGGATTGCTTGACCCAGTCTTAGGCTTTGTTACCTTCTATTTGGATAGACGACCGAAATAGCCAAACCTTGTTACTGATTGTGTAGTATAACTATATATGTATTGTGTGATTGTGATAGATACTTTTCCTAGGGATTGGTTAGATTAAGCTTATAGGACAAGTATGAGTGACTGACTGTAGCAGACTTGGAAACCATTAAGAACGATTGTATTGATAGTATGACTCGAGATAGGGTATCTAAAGATGGAGAAATGAGATACTATATTGTTGTCACTATGGATTGAGGATTAGAATCTTGTGCTTAGCAGTTTGAGGATTTAGCATTTGTAGAATTTTGGTTGGTTATCTATAGCTAATTACATGTGATTAGAGGATAGATCGATATGTAGAATGATATAGAATAAATTAGAATGAGTTATCGTATTGCGTACGAGATCGGGAATATATCAGTTAAAATGATAAGGAACGAGGCAAAGACATATGTACATTGGTAATTAATAAATCGAAAGTTTTGAAATCGAGGATTTATATTCGGAGGACTTATTGAGTAAAAAGAAGAAGGCTCTGCACCAAATATAAGTATTGAACGTATAATTTCAAGGAGAAACTATAGGAAAGGATTGACGACAAATGATGCAAAGGAACTGTAGATTGACAGAATAAGGATACTTAGGATGTGATAAGGAAATCAAGTATTTACAATTGAGGTTGAAAATATGGTTGATGATTATGCACTATAGGTTCATAAACATACCCAGAGAATGACCTATAGTTTAGGGTATACATAAATGTTTCATGTTCGTATGGAAGATTCTAAAGGATATATGACGTAGTTTATGATAGAAGGACCTTTGTTGAACCTGAACCAAAATACATGTAGCGAGAACAACATGGATGATTACAAGGGTAGCAGATTGAGAATTGTAGCCAGAGCAGCTACATGTTATAGTTTGACCTATTGAATAATTTTTAATTTCGAGGACAAAATTCTTGTAAGGTGGGTAGGATGTAAGCCCCCTAAATTTCAGGGTTTATTTTAAATTTTCTGAATGAATTAATTTCGATAAATATTTTATTATTTAATTGTTTGTGATCATTAATGTACCTTTCCGTGACTTTGACTTCTGGAGCGTCAGGGATGGCCAATCTCTGTAAACTCTCTTTACGAGTTTTGAAGTAGACAAGATTATCTTTGTTTTGATATATCCTGTCCCACTTGAACTCGTTCCTTGTGCTCTTTTTGTATCGCACAACTTCGGGTCAACTTAGACCAATTAATCGTTGAATAATTATTTTCACTTTTATCTTTGATCATCGTTTGCACGTTACCGTGACTTTTAATTTAGGAGCACGAGACCAGTCGTTTTTTCAGAACCAACTCCTTATGAATGATCTACTCGAGGCGCTCTTCACCCATGACCTTCGTGTCCTACTCAGATACTCCATTTTTTGCTTCATTTCCTTCGTACAACTTTCGGTTCAATTTAGGCCAATTTATTATCTACCGTAAAACCTGATTTAATTTCCAATTTAATTTCGGGACCCGATATTGATCCAACCTAGTCGACCCAAAGTATGAACGTGGCCCATACGAAGCCTACTACCCACATGAAACTTGTGTCCCATTTATTTGAGTTCCCGTATATTACTTATTTACCCCTGATTATAAATATATATTTTATTTCATTATTTCACCCTATCCGATTTTGACCCGACCCGGCTCAACCGAACCCAAACCCAAGCTCCATGTTGTACTCTCATGACTGCCCAAATACCCCATACAATATTTCTCTTTTTCCTATTTTGAAAATATTTCTTCCTTCCTCTACTTTATTAAATATCTTAAATATCTTATATATATATATATATATATATATATATATTTATATATATATATATATATATATATATATATATATATATATATATATATATATATATATATATCACTCTCTCTCTCTCCTTACACACCACCTCACCCCCTCCCCTTTCTCTACCAGCACACATTTCCCCCCCAATCGACCTCCTTTTTTCCTCTCTCTCAAATATCTCTCTCTATTATCACTCTCACTCTTTCTATACGTATATTAATAAATTACACACACACAATAATATAACTCCCTCCCTCTCTCTCTTTCTCTCTCTCTCTCTCTTTATTTTCAAACACACACAATACACCACCACCCCCTCCACAGCCGAACACCATCACCATCATTCTCCCCATCTTCTCCTTCCTCCATCAACCCACAGCCATCACCACCATTAACCACCTCCCTCCATGCCATCACCACCACTACCATTAAAACCATCACCACCACCATTCTCTTCACCACCATGCACCACAACATCATCATCAGCCACCCCCGCCGTGCCCAGTGCTGCGCCGCCGCCGCCCTGGCCGGCCGACCGCAGTAGCAGCTGCGCCAGCGGCAGCAGCCGCAGACATGAACGTGCTCGCGCACGCGCGCTGCCTCAGTGGCCGTGCACCACCACGTGGCCGTCCCGCCCCCGCAAGCTCCCCACGCCTCCGACGAACCCGGGCGACCACCCTGGGAGAGTCTCCGGCCTCCCCGACGTCTGAAACACACGATTCGTGCGTTTGGCACGAGATCCCGTCGGCGCGCGCGAGTTTGGAACTCAAAATTCATTTTCCGTCGCAGCGACTTCGTACAGATTTTTTGGTCAATCCGACCGTTGGATCGGTGAACTCCTTGCTCCGTCTCAATCTCGGTATATCCATCTTCACTTTCCTCAATTTTCGTCCGTTAATTTCGTCGTTTGATACCTCAAAACTGGCCACCAAGTTGACGTTTTAAATTGAACTATTTTTGGACAGTTTCGTGACGCCAACTTCGTGGGTTCGTATCTTCGTCGTCGCAGCTCTGGTTGGCACGCTACCAGTTCCTGTTTTTAGCTGGTATAACCCTCTTCCTGTCTCCTTTAAGTTTCGTTTCATTATAAGCACGTTCGATTGGTCGAATTCGACGTCAAAGTTGGCCGTCCGAATTCTTTAATTTGCACTTGTTAAATTCTATTTTTGAATTCGGAACTCCGGATTCAATTTTTGACACCACCAGTAGACTCGTGGTGTCGTTCTGGTATGTTTTTATATAAAGTTTGCTTGATTTGGAGAACGTGGGCCCTGGCACGTATTTCGGTGCAAAGAGGGTCACACATTCCGAGGCCACGGTTCACTTTGAGATCGGCTCATCGAAATCCAATTCCGGATATACTGTTGAGTTCGTATCGTCATTCTGGACTCGTTGACATATAATTTGCTAAGTTTTGAAGACATTTGCTCCGGCACGCATTTCGGTGTAAACTGGATTCCAAATATCCGCGTCAACGTGTCATTTTGAGATGGGCACATCGGAATCCTATTTCGAACATACCGTTGGGTTTGTATCATCATTCTGTATTCATGGACATATAATTTGCTAGGTTTTGTAGACTTCTATTCTGACACGTTTTTTGGTGAAAGTGTGTCCAACGGCGGACATCATTTTGACCCAAAATTACCATTTTGCCTCTGTGTCTAAATTGGACTTATGGGTAGGCTATCCTAGCTAATTTGACCATTCTGGACACGTTGGTGATATTTATTTTATCATCCGACAACATCTGTAGATTTTGCTTATGTATCATCCTTAATTTGTAATTAATTATTTTTCCAGAAATTGTTACTTGATATTTTTGGATTTTTATATATATTTTAATTATTGTAAAAATCTGAGAAAAATTGTATTTAAATACTATGTTAATTTAGATAATTTATTATAATTTTTTTCAGCATTTAATAAGTACTTTTGGTATTTTATAAAAATAGGAAAACTGAACTCATTTTCAGGATACATATGTTTGCTGATTTTTAATAAATATTTATGAGGGTTTATAAATTCCAGAAAAATTAGTATAAATTTCTATAAATAATAAGGATCATTTTGGTACTTTATTTTATGTATAATTGAGCTTTTTGTCTATCTCAAAAATTGTTGGAACATAGTGTACAGTTTGATTTATTTATTGAATAGTTACGACTTTCAATGTTTTGTGTTGTTTTGAGTTATTGTAGTATTGGACCACCCCTTACACTAGTGTAAAGACCCTAGAAAGTTAGTTTGTGTATAGTGGTACTCCACATTGGACTTTTATGCTAGGTCCCCACTTGGCTAGTATCCAGTTAGGAGTCGTGTCACACCACTAGTGTAATCTTGAACATAACTTAGAGGCTGAGTTTGTATATCATTACTGACAGGACGCCGGATATCTATATCTTCATACTAGTATTCTTGCTTTGCTCGAGACAAGTACATCTGCAAACTCATTTACTGTCTTTCAATGCTAGAACATGTATTAACCATATTAAAATACTGATCCTTAAGACAGCAAGTTAAATCTTCACATGTTGTATTACTTTTAGTACCTGCCATGCTTAGGACAGTTCTTATATCTTCACATTCTTCCTACTGGTTCTCAGTACATGTTTGACTATGCTTTATACTGCTATCAGTACCTACCGTGCTTTATACCGATCCCAGTATCTCTCACATGTTTTATATCGTTCTCGTATCTTCTACATGTTTTATTGTTCTCGTATCTTCCACATGTTTTTACTGTTCTCGTATCTCTCACATGTTAGAATATGGGTTATTGGAAAACTGACAGTTGAGTACGTGACCATGCCCCCTCTATAGTAGCGAGCGAGGTCGCATTTTATATGCATACCTTGCCGCAGACCATTATCCCGTATTTCTGTACGAATGTACACCTATGCTTGTAGACTTGTACGTATGTACATTTTATTTACATGTGCCCCTGCACATTATACACCTATTGACCGATCACGTACCTGCTACAGTTTTAAACATTACATATACATCTGTCTATATGACATATGTGTCCTTGCCATGATAGATTATGAGATACCATGATTCCAGATATGCCATGTTCCCTATGTTACTATGATACCGTGATCCCAGTTGTACCATGAGGCCATATTTCCAGTATTTCCTTTTTTATAGACTTATCACACCATGTTTCTTGTTGTACATCTCTTTCATTATATATTCAATACTTTAGTTGTAGAGGTTGTACTTGCTCCTGTCCTGACAGGATAACGTTGTAGGTTCACTTTCTGAGGAGGAAATGCTATGTGTTACATATTATGGCACTAATTTTGAGGACCTGGCCTTAGCTCTAGAAGAGGCCCCAGTGGGGAACCTTGCTTAGTTATTTTTTATATGTTTTGGGACTTAGACTTTGTTTTGAACTTATATTTGGATACTGGACTTTGTCTCCAGTTAGATACTTTGGAAGTGTATTATTAAGTCTGTACTTGTTTACCTTCGCTTATAGATGTTGTGTTGTGATGAACCTTTAAATGTGATATTAGAACTTTTAGCAGCTTAGATCCTTTATTGTCTATTCTTAGAAAAGCTTACTACGCTTTAACAAGCGTAGGCTGGACATGGCTCAGCCCGGCCCAACAATTTGGGTAACGGGTCGTGACACCCAACCCCCCCGCGGCCAGCCCACCCAAACCCTCTCTCCCGGCCAGTCGGCCCCCCTGCAGCCCACCCCCAACCCCCCCGAGGCCATCCTTCCCGCGGCCAGCCCCCCCGCTGCCCGCCCCCTCCCACCACCCCCACCCCACCACCGCCAGCACCCCCGCGGTGACCCCCACCACCGCCAGTACCCCCCGCGACGACCCCCACCCTCCCTCCCCTCGCGACCAGCCCCACCGCGGCCAGCACCCCCTTGTTGCCCGCCCCCTCCCACTTCCGCCGGCTCCCCTCCGCCCCCCACCGTCGCCCAAGAGAAAGAGAGAGAGAGAGAGAGTTACCTCGATCGTACACGTCCAAGAGAGAGAGAGAGAGAGAAAAAAATTGGAGGGAATAAAATTTTTTCCAGTTGGTTCAACTTGAGCTTGGCTTTTGACTTAGCGACGGACTAGCGACGGATAAAATCCGTCGCTTCTCCACCATAAAATGTCGTATGGTCAACAGAATGTTCGTCTCTACTTAGTCGTTAATCTCACACAATTTTTTTAATTTTTCCAACCACTTAGCGATGGACCGTATGTTCGTCGCTAATATCCCATCATCTGGTCGACGGATTATCCGTCGCTAAGTAGTCGTCAATTCCCCCGCTAACTACTGACATTTTTTCGTAATTTTTTAAACATTTTTCCGCCAATTAGTGACTACCGAGTGACTACTTGTCAACGGGTTTTTATTCCGTCGCTATTTTACCGACGGCTTGCCGACGGTAGGCGACGGATGTTCACCCTTAAAAAAAATTGGTGTGTGATTAGCCGGAAAGTCGTCGCCAGGTTGTCGCTAGTCTGTCGCTACTGACGACGGATTTATTCCGTCGCTAAAATGTCGTCGCCAATTTACTGTACTTTGGTAGTGCCCCTCCCAGTGCACCACCTTCGTCCCCGGCGCGTGAATCAGGCGATTCGTGTGGTTCGCACGGAATCCCGTCGTGATGTGCGTATTTTGAAACTCAGAAATCGTGCTCCATCGCAACGACTTCGTGCTTATTTTTTGGACAATCTGACCATTGGATCGACGAACGCCTTCCACCGTCACAATCTCGTTATATACCCCTTCACTTTCGTCAATTTTCAGCCATTAATTCGATCGTTTGATAGATCAAAACCCGCCTCCAAGTTGACTAGTTAAATTGTGTAAATTTTGGACAGTTTTGTGGAGCCAACTTCGTCGACTCGTATCTCCGTCGATACAGCTCCGTTTGATGCACCACCAGTTCCTATGCATAGCTGGTATAACCATATTCTTGCCCTTTAAGTTACGTTTTATTGTGAGCTTGCTTGATTGGTTGAATTTGACGCCAAAGTTGGCCGTCCGAATTCATAATTTTTAACTTGTAGAATTCTAATTTTGGATCGAGGACTCTGGATTCAAATTCTGACACTACCAGTAGACTCGTGACGTCTTTCTGACACGAATTAGTTTAAAGTTTGCTAGATTTGGAGGACGTGGGCCCTGGCACGTATTTTGGTGTAAGGTGGGCCCCACAGTCCGGGTCAACGGACCATTTTGAGATCGGTTCATCGGAATCCAATTTCGGATATACCGTTGGGTTCCTATCGTCATTTTGGATTCGTTGACATATAATTTGTTAGGTTTAGTAGACTTGTATCCTGGCACGTCTTTTGGTGCAAAGTGGATCCAACACAGATATTATTTCGACCCAAAATTACTTTTTGCCCCTGTATCCAAATTGGACTTATGGGTAGGCTATCCTAGCTGATTTGACCATTCTGGAGACGTTGGTGATGTTTGTTTCATCATCAGACAACGTTTGTAGATATTTTTTTATGTTTCAGTATTAGTTATAATTAATTCTTATTATGTTCGTATTTCGGAATTTATGCAACGAAACTGAGATTAGTCGATTTTAGTGATTTCACATCGCTGAAATTGACAAGATGATATATCATGTGGATCACTATGATAAGATTTTTAACCTTACTGTTGATCGTCTTGTCTCGATTTGCGTATCGTAGGTTTCGATGTACGAATAACGAGGTGCAACTTGATATTTTAATAATCTACAACTTACAATTCATATTATTAGCTTATATATATATATATATATATATATATATATATATATATATATATATATATATATATATATATGAGTTTGTAAAACTCTAAATGATTTTTGGGTTTCTAGTATTACCTAAAAATAATTTTAAATAAAATTATAGTTTCTAAATATTATAAATGATTTGTAGATAGATATGTATATGTCGTTGTTCTTTTCCTTTAAATCGAAAGTCACGACTATTATAGTCGTTTTCTATTATGCATCTCTATTATCTTGCCAAATCCTGATTCTAGACTGTTATATATCAAACTAGACAATTTGGACTATTCTGGACTCAATGGAACTGGCAGTATCATTATCTGGGACCACCTTGTGGAGCATAGCATCGATACCTATTTCGTGTCGACACGTTCATGTCGTGTACGTTGATTTCCAATTAAATTGAGGCGAGTACATTCTCTGATAATTTTTTCTATTTACGATAATTACTATGTTTCATGTACTTAGTGTAGATGTACTTATTTTTTGACACATTGGTCACACAGATTGGTATTTACGGATCCCGTCATGAGATGTTATTTTTGTGTATTGGTATACCCTGTGCAAGCCCCGTTGTATTTCTTATGCATTGTCTAGACACTGATGCCTGAAAAGATTTGCTACCTTCTCAGAGTATCCCGTGTCATAATGTACTATGGTTGGATCTACTTTACCAGTCGGGGCGGGGAGTAGTAGTATAGACATGTGACCATACCTTTCCCGTGTATGATATTGTTTTCCCATGAGTGTTAGTTATACATTGCACGTATGACAAGCCAGTCCATATTTCCGTACAAGTTTCCCTGTCGGTCACTTGTTGAAACTAGTACTCACTCACCTAGATAGATGATTTTTGACCCTTGTATATGCCATGATTAATTTCTCTTGTTCTTGCTCTAGTTTACTGTTTCACCCTTGCCATGCTACTTTCATGTACCTTTTATTTGTACTTGTATATTCTTTCTATTTACTGTCTCATAGCACTTGTCATTTACTAGGAACTGTTGTTGGAGATGTGCTCGTTCCAATCCTGACTAGATACGTTGACAAATATTAGAAATTGTTATGCCCCACATTATTGGACTACAGAATGATGCTAGCTGAGACGGATCTCGATATTCTTTCATAGTGAGTTGTCTTCTGGAAGCTCTAGGCCATTATTTCTTTATTTTTAGATTCATGTTTCGTTGTCGGTTTATGCCTCCGGCATATTCTTGTCATTTATGATCATTGTAGACTTTAGATTATTTCAGTGATATTACCATCATTCTTATTCATATCTTCCTTAGATGTATGTGATTAGAGTATATATGGTTATAGTGGATAATATAGATGTTGTAGATATTTATTTGGTACTGGACAACGTTCTTCCCCCGATACTGCGGTGTAGGCTGGGCATGGCCTACGTACTCGTGCCCGATATCCGAGGGCGGGTCGTGACAACTGCTTGTGTATCTATACAATAA
The DNA here is from genome assembly GCA_029216955.1 of Iris pallida. Lineage (NCBI taxonomy): Eukaryota > Viridiplantae > Streptophyta > Magnoliopsida > Asparagales > Iridaceae > Iris > Iris pallida. The sequence continues at coordinate 5,615,936 of JANAVB010013999.1, forward strand.
GAGCTGAATGTATGTCTTTTTGTGTGTGTGTGTTGATTGGTGTAGGTGTATGTGTATCCAGGAATATAGTATTCCTTAATTTTGTAGCATTAGCAGTAGGTAGGGTAGTGTCGTAAGGAGTATCTATATGTATATTAGATTATAGGGGCAATAGATGTGGATATATCTACTAGTATGTCAAAGGGGTACGGAGTAACTACAGTAGGTGGGACTGTAGTAGTGCAACAATGTATCCGCAGGTGCAGGGAATGTTAAGTGGTGTTCCTGCAGTTAGGCATGTTGATTGCTTATGTGCAGTCAGTCCTAGTTAGGACTGTAGGTAGATATAGGAATGAGTCTTATATGTATGAGTGTATGGGACTTGAGTATGTACAGGAAAAAATGTTACATGTATCACAGGGTAAGGGTATCAGAGCAGTCAACCATGAGTAAAGACAAGAAAAATCTGTGAGTACATGTTAGTGTGTATGTATATGTATAGAAGCATGTCTGTATGTAAAGGAAGCCCTGTATTGGCAACAGTAAACAGAAGAAGGGGCATATCGGCGGGCTATATGCAGGTGAGTGGAGTGTATTGTGAACATCACATGTGTATCCAATGTGTACATGTGAGTGTGTCTATAAAACATGGTGTTTGTGTATTGGGTTGCACCCATGACAGTTACATTGGTGTATGCATGCGTGTGGGTAGGGGTAACCTAATGAGCATGAGTTTAGGGTGTTGAGTTTTTGTGTGTGTTTTCCTAGCGCCCTAGATGCACTACAACAAAAAACCCTTTTAATGACGCTCGACAAGGAGTTTTAATGACGGCTGATACATAAGCGTTATTAAGTTAAAAAATACCTTTTTTCTATGACGGTTTGGGCTAATTCTGGACTTTTTATAACGTTTATAAAACAAAGCGTCATTAATATTTTAGAGCGGTGGCAAACTTGTAATATTTTACAAACTTATTAATATGTTCATACCATTCGTCGCCTCTCTCCTCAACAGACTTCAACTCTCTTTCTTCCTTTCTCCATCCAAAAAAAATTAGGGTTAGGGTTTTGAGAAGAGAAAGATAAGAAATCGTGTCCGAGCAGAAATCACTGCGAGCTCTGCGGAGAAGAAGCCTCCCTCTACTGCGACGCCGACTCCGCCTTCCTCTGCTTCCGGTGCGACCGCCGCGTCCACGCCGCCAAGATGGACCCTCCCGTCGCGAGGCACGGAGCTCGACTTCTCCTTCGCGAGGCTCACGCCGCCGAGATGGATCTTCCCATCGTCTCTCTACTGGCCCCCACTCGACCTCGGCTTCTCCTCCGCGGTGGACACCGTGCTGTGGGCCGCGGTCACTGCTCTCGAGTCCGTAGCCTTGGTTTCCATGCTCTGCTGCTTCTTCCACTTCTGCGGCTGCAACCTGTGAGTGATCCTCCGCCCCATGGTCAGTCCACTTCATTTTGGTTGTTTGGGTTTTGTTGGCGTGCTGCTGCGGCGATGGTGCGTTTCAAGTGTTTGATTAATTGATTGTATGGTTGTGAACTTGTATGTTGTTGTCGAGTAGGCAGCAGTAGGCACCGCTGCTTTTGGGGACTTAAATGATCATCTGAATCTTGGATTTCCACATAAATTTTCATTTCTACTTTTGTGCGTGCAAGTGCTGTGATCACCCTACTATATTTAAAAGAAGAATTACGGTCAACACAATTTTTGCAGTAGTAAAAATTCTGATAGTCTATATATTAAAAAAATTATGATAGTCTATATATTAAAAAAATTCTGACAAGTATAAAACTGTCAAAATTCTGACAATTAGGTGGATATTCAGAATTATTAAAATTTTGATAGTCCGAACGGTCAAAGTTTTAGATAATTCTAAAATAACAATAACTACAAAATTTTTTTAGCAAGACTGTAATTTGTTTTTGGCACGTGACTGTAAAAAATGTAATGTGGTCTTAACATTAATCTAAACTTTATGTGGTGGTTTCTAAAGTATTCCTTACGGAAGAAAATTTGTTGGTCATCTTTTCATATTCTTCGGTTTGAAAATAAGAACCATTTGGTCACTGATATGGCACGTAGGCAACAGAACATAATTTTTGTTTTTATCTCCATAAATGACTCTGATGAGAGAAAAAGACTCCGATGATGATGATGATGATTCTTTGATATCAAATATTAAGGTCACGTTTGGTTTGTAGAATTGGAGTTTTGGAAAAGAAATTGGTATTATTACGGTTACTTTGCAAATATTGATAACCTGCAACTTTGTAGATTACCAAATTCTATACTTGGTTTAGGTGGAATGATTCATTGGAGCTGATGTACTCCAGAGATTGAAAATCTTTTTTTTTCCTTTATTGTTGTTATATAGAAGAAAGTAGTTTGAGTATCCCTTTCTGCACTGTTGTACTCGAAATGTTTTGTACATAATAAATGAGCTTTTACAGGAATACTGAGAAGGAATTTTGAAACTAATATGGCCATTATGCTTATAATTATGTTTTTTTTAGACGAAGAAGAGTAACTTCTATTCATCAGCAATGCACAATGAATAAGGCGATTTTTTACTTTCTTCGGATACTTTTACTCCCTTTCGGATATTGGATTAATCTCCACTTATTCTTTATATATCTTAGACATGAAATTATCTTTTAATGTTCATTTTATTTCAAGTGGCATTGTTGTGGAATCACTCTAGAGCTTTAAATTTCTACAAATGACCCTTCATTTCTCTGTTGCAACTTACACCAACCTATCATTTTATTAGTGAAACCTATCATTTTATTCGTTCAAGGGAACTTGTTATTTTATTGGTTCACGGGAACTTGTTAGAAGCAAACATTTTAAACTGTCATGTTGTGAACCATCATTAAGGACATCTAAACAACATCTTCGGCCGGTTGGAGCATTTGTTGTTTCCTCAGAGTATGTTGCACAGACATGACGTGTTGCATATAAAGTGACATAGATTCAGCACCTATTTTGGTGCACCATAGTATATTCTTTTTGTTTTTTTACGAAATGGTTGATGCCTGCAGGGTCGACTAAGTGACTGCTGGTTTTGAGTGCTGTTGCTGTCCTAACAGATGTTTCTCGAATATCAGAAGTAATAATCACACCAAAGTACAATGATGAGGGGATTTATACTGTTCACTTTTGTATTCAGGTACTCATCTTCATTCTATATGTCACGCCCCGCTCCCGTAGGAGCGATCGTCCTCGCTAAGGCGTGATGCCGCACGAGCCTAGATTGCGCTCGTGCAAGGCAATTCCATAACGGCCGATTACAACGGCGGCGACGGGGTCGTCGCACAGAAGTCCCAAGCAGAATCATTGAAACATTGCAGCGGAATTAAAGAAGAACACATGAACACAAGTCATTCAAAAGAATCTCTTTTATTGATATTGAATACAAGTTTACATTTGTGGGCGCAAGGCCAAATACAAGTCTCTTAGGCTCACTTTTCACTCATTTACAATTCACTCTGCTCTCTCTCATCTCTCGATACAATACTTGGATCCAGCGGAAGCTTCGGAAGGCGATGTCCATACATTATGTCCTGTATAAGTCTTCAGTTCACGCGGCCGCACGCTTCGACTCGCCAAGGAACTCCGTGCCTCGACGCATCCAAGCGAGCTCCGCACCACGAGCTTCTACCTGTGCCTGCACATGAAACACTATGTGGGTGTCAGTACCACTGTACTGGTGGAGTGAGCTTCTCGCCCACCCATACAAAACCTACACGTTCATTTACTTTGTGCAACATAAACCCTTGTTCGATTGTCTTTCTATTCTTGCCTTAGAATCAGTTTTAGGACCGGCGCCTTAGCGCAACTTGTGTGTCAGAACCATCCCGTGCTTGCAATGTCAACGTTAACTCATACTTTGTCGCTAGACCACTTCTCGTGCCAACAACGTTAACCTATCAGGTCGTGTTTGCCTTACGGCCATAATCAGAGACGCAACTACACGAAGGACTCCATTTCCTTGCCTCTAGACCTTTCTCGTGCTTGCATTGTCGACGCACCGACTTATACTTATCTTTCGTGCCAAACTCTGGGACGTAACGACTCGGTCGTGCCATAACTCGATCCGTGCATCGATAACTCCGAGGCAGTGCCTCCTTGCTTAGTCTCGGCTACACTTTGTGTCGTGACAACGCGGCCGTGCCTCATATTTCGAGGCCGAGCCCAATAACTCGACATAACTTCATACAACTAGCCCTACGGCCCTTTTTGACTTAACTCGCAACTTAACACTCGACGCCACATCTCGTGCCGAAGCACGTCGCCTTCGCTGTAGCCAAATCTTAGGCTCCGACATTGTGTCTATTTAACTCATACATATTCAACTCAATCCACCGTCACACACACACGGATTGCCGCCCGTGCCGACACCAAACTTACCATATTAGTTGAAAACAACAATTATTATTAAGTGTTTGTTATGGGATTGGCCTAACCAGCCGCCTTGGACGTAGCCTGGTACTCGGGACCCTTTCAACGCAAGTAGCGAGCCCCGATGAAAGTCCCCGACATACCGATCGCCTAACCAGCGTTGCCTATTACCCAGCTCGGCTACAACCAGTTTCTTCCTAGGCCGAGTCGGTCCCGTGGCCGCGGGTCGCCGCTCGAAGAAACCATTCCCCTTGTCGACAAGTGTCCAAGTTCATAAGGGTTACATGGAGTGTTTTAGGATACAGTTTGGGCTTGTTATGTGATCAATTCATTTACTTGGTTGTTTTAACTCTTTCCCTTTTTCATACTTCCTTTGCAGAGCCCCTAACCAGGGTTGCCTCGGCGACTAACCATCGCTTAGACTTAACGTTCTTTGAACTCAGGGAACGGCTACTGCATAGCCTTCCAACTTAACTTGAACATAACATGTTTTCTTGAGTATCGACCGACCGTGGCTAACTTTCCACTGAACCAACCGTGGCTCGTGCCTCTAAAATCGACTCGTGTTCGACGCAACGCTGTCGCCCAAGTCATACTCCATATGACGGGCCTTAGGATCGTGGGACTACTTATCTTGACAACCGCAGAATGAGCGGGACAGCACGTAGAATAACTTAGGTCGACCGGCATAACATTTGCCTAACTCACTCAAGCCTACAACTTAACCCAAGGGACGAGCAAAGGCTATGCCAAGCCTTGCGGGACAGGACCGTGCATGCTTTAGCAAGCACTTGTGCGGGCGACGCCTATGACTTAGGCTAACTCTCAGCTTTCGCACCGAAGACCAACTTTCCTTCTCCCAAGCCACGGGACAAAGGACCGAGTGTCATTTTCAAAGCACACCGTGCACCAACTCTAAGCCGACCGTGGGACGTTTTCCATGTTCTAACTCATTTGACCCGTCGGGATTATTCCCTTAGCTATGTGGATGCGTAGCTTTTATTTATCAAGCCTAACTTGTGCAAGTTGAAAACACGATTTATTATGTGAAGGCAAAGATGAGGAGAGTTCACCGAAACTACCCCACCTGAGCGATGTCTCCGAGCAAGCCGTTGCAAGGCTAAGGCCGAACGCCGTCGGCGTTTCGATTCCTCCGATTGACTTTGCGGGACGGGGCACTACAACATACACCACTCAGAACAAGTCTCGTCCCCGAGACTTTCCTGAAGGCAAGCCATCCTACCATTTCTATGGCCAAGACTAAATCGTACACATTTCGCCTACGCGTTCCTTCGATTCCGAGCCACGCTCGCACTAGTATCAATCTTTTCCTTTAACGCGATTTCAAGGTCTCGACACATTCCCATATTTCAAGCCTTGCTTGAACTCGCCGCATCACTTGGCTGGATCGTGCACGCATTCCAAGTGTCCCTAAAATACATGCATTCAGCCAAGCCGCATGATAGAAAATTTGTCATTCTCACTCGAGTCGCATCGTGCACATACCCAGGCGTCCCTGAAATATATGCATGTCAGCCGAATCTCGTGAGCAGGGTTTCCTACATTCGTAATTCACGTTATCCATCCATGCCAATCCTCAAGATCAATCCTTCGATTGATAACTCATGAAACAGGGTGTCTCGCCTAACCGCTAGGCCATTTCTTTTCGAGGCTAAGTCAATGTCAGGATTGGAATCATAGTTCCCCAACAATAATGCCAACACTGACCCCAATCCTAGGGTCAAACCAGAGTCGATCATATGGGGTCTTCTACCCAAGCTCGCGTCACTCAAATTTCTAAACATCAAGCACGATCACCTAATTCGTATTATGGCACGCATTGTGTATATTCAAATTCCTTCAATTCACCAATTCTAACCAATTCATGTATTCGATCACGAGGTCGTCTCGCTCGACAATACGTTGCGCCCCAATCTCACGCGAGTCCGATTATCCACGGCGGTTCATGAATCACCACGCAACGCTCCCGCAGAATAATCATTCTCATCGGGGCGTAACTCTTGTTTGAGTTTAGACTCATTCATTCTCGATACGCGGATTGGACCTACTCAATCCTCAAGTTCGATCGACAAGCACACCAATTCAATCTCGAGTCTAACTTCGTGTCAAGCCACAAGTCAAAGCACAATCTGTCGCACCGTACAAGTTCGACCATTCCCGCTGTATGAATCACCATACCAGCGCTCACGCAGAGTGATCGCCCTAATCGGTGTGACGCATGTGCGAGGCTGGAGTAGCGCTCGCATAAGACAAGAACATCAACATTGTGGTTGTCGACGAAGCAAATCCAAACATTCCAGTTTTCATCCAAGCCAAGTTCGATCGTCATTGATTCAACTTAGAAAATCCTCGAGCCAAGTCTATCTTTTCTTCGACACACATTTTTAACATTTCAAGTATAGCGTCCAACGGAACAATGACATTTGCACGACCGTCATTCGCCGAGTCAGAGTACCCCCGAGTTATCGCATATCGATCTTTGATACGCCTCAATACCATCGACGACATGCGTAACCTGACGATCTTCCTTCGCAACCAATTTCGAATCGTACGTTGATGCTGTTGTCCGAGTTGGATATTCCTCAATTTTCTCAATACTCAAGATCAAGTTCAGTCGCTTTTCCTCAAGCTCGTTTCAAGATCATTATTCAAAACTCAAGTCACATTTCAGTTGCATCAATCCGATATCGTACGTGCGATCCTCTAAGTTTCCTCGATCAAGACCATTCATTTTCATTCTTCGTTCCGAATCGTTTTCTAACTCGCGTTGCTCATTCACAAGTTGTCCGAACGAGATGCTCGTTCGGGACATTCGAAGTCTCGACAAACTAAACGTGACGCGTTCTAAGGCTTTGCGCGATCGCATCGCCTCGCCGACATACTCGTAATCCTCAATATTTACTCGAACAATTTCTAAGACGAACCATACACCACTCGGATTCGAGCCACACGACTTGTCGTCGACACTCATTCTTATTCTTCTCCGAACCTATCACATACACCACTCGGATTTAAGCCATACGATCTAGTCCTCAATCACATTCGCGCCGTTCGCTAAGACATCCATCAGATTCGTTCGACGAATCGCTAGCGCAGTCGCTCGCGTCGTACCGACGCACTAAGTCGTTCGTACTATTTCTTCGAAATCCAAATCAATCTTTCGTGTACGCCTAAGCGTTAGTCCGATAGCGTTCCTATCGATAGGCACTCTAAGTGCATCTCCGTTCCTGACCGAACGATACTTAATATCGCTCGCGACTCATTTGCACCAAAAGGTCGAGGTGCGCGACACGAAACACAACTTAGCCCAAAGGCCGTGTGCATAGCCATCCCGTACGAACTATATTCCGAGTTTGCACGCTCAATTTCTAGGGTCGACATTGGACTAATTGGGCACGCACGCGACTTGCTAAGGTCGAAGTTGGACTATTCGGGCATACGTGCGACTTTGCTTACGTTAGCACATATTCTCCATCGAGTCAAGTTTGCAACGTTCGGCACAAAGGCCCTATCGACGCATTTGGCAACGGCCTATCGATGCGTTAGATTGAACGCTTGTACGAGCTTTCGAAAATATTTAGACTTATTGTATGGACATGCCGAGGAACATTTGAGAGAGAGTGCACCAATGATAACAACTTGCGGAAGCAACAGAGTTTTGTGGAAACATCAAAGTTAAAGAATTCAATTGACGGTCCAAGGACGTAAAGCCGTGCTCTGATACCACTATGTCACGTCCCGCTCCCGTAGGAGCGATCGTCCTCGCTAAGGCGTGATGCCGCACGAGCCTAGATTGCGCTCGTGCAAGGCAATTCCATAACGGCCGATTACAACGGCGGCGACGGGGTCGTCGCACAGAAGTCCCAAGCAGAATCATTGAAACATTGCAGCGGAATTAAAGAAGAACACATGAACACAAGTCATTCAAAAGAATCTCTTTTATTGATATTGAATACAAGTTTACATTTGTGGGCGCAAGGCCAAATACAAGTCTCTTAGGCTCACTTTTCACTCATTTACAATTCACTCTGCTCTCTCTCATCTCTCGATACAATACTTGGATCCAGCGGAAGCTTCGGAAGGCGATGTCCATACATTATGTCCTGTATAAGTCTTCAGTTCACGCGGCCGCACGCTTCGACTCGCCAAGGAACTCCGTGCCTCGACGCATCCAAGCGAGCTCCGCACCACGAGCTTCTACCTGTGCCTGCACATGAAACACTGTGTGGGTGTCAGTACCACTGTACTGGTGGAGTGAGCTTCTCGCCCACCCATACAAAACCTACACGTTCATTTACTTTGTGCAACATAAACCCTTGTTCGATTGTCTTTCTATTCTTGCCTTAGAATCAGTTTTAGGACCGGCGCCTTAGCGCAACTTGTGTGTCAGAACCATCCCGTGCTTGCAATGTCAACGTTAACTCATACTTTGTCGCTAGACCACTTCTCGTGCCAACAACGTTAACCTATCAGGTCGTGTTTGCCTTACGGCCATAATCAGAGACGCAACTACACGAAGGACTCCATTTCCTTGCCTCTAGACCTTTCTCGTGCTTGCATTGTCGACGCACCGACTTATACTTATCTTTCGTGCCAAACTCTGGGACGTAACGACTCGGTCGTGCCATAACTCGATCCGTGCATCGATAACTCCGAGGCAGTGCCTCCTTGCTTAGTCTCGGCTACACTTTGTGTCGTGACAACGCGGCCGTGCCTCATATTTCGAGGCCGAGCCCAATAACTCGACATAACTTCATACAACTAGCCCTACGGCCCTTTTTGACTTAACTCGCAACTTAACACTCGACGCCACATCTCGTGCCGAAGCACGTCGCCTTCGCTGTAGCCAAATCTTAGGCTCCGACATTGTGTCTATTTAACTCATACATATTCAACTCAATCCACCGTCACACACACACGGATTGCCGCCCGTGCCGACACCAAACTTACCATATTAGTTGAAAACAACAATTATTATTAAGTGTTTGTTATGGGATTGGCCTAACCAGCCGCCTTGGACGTAGCCTGGTACTCGGGACCCTTTTAACGCAAGTAGCGAGCCCCGATGAAAGTCCCCGACATACCGATCGCCTAACCAGCATTGCCTATTACCCAGCTCGGCTACAACCAGTTTCTTCCTAGGCCGAGTCGGTCCCGTGGCCGCGGGTCGCCGCTCGAAGAAACCATTCCCCTTGTCGATAAGTGTCCAAGTTCATAAGGGTTACATGGAGTGTTTTAGGATACAGTTTGGGCTTGTTATGTGATCAATTCATTTACTTGGTTATTTTAACTCTTTCCCTTTTTCATACTTCCTTTGCAGAGCCCCTAACCAGGGTTGCCTCGGCGACTAACCATCGCTTAGACTTAACGTTCTTTGAACTCAGGGAACGGCTACTGCATAGCCTTCCAACTTAACTTGAACATAACATGTTTTCTTGAGTATCGACCGACCGTGGCTAACTTTCCACTGAACCAACCGTGGCTCGTGCCTCTAAAATCGACTCGTGTTCGACGCAACGCTGTCGCCCAAGTCATACTCCATATGACGGGCCTTAGGATCGTGGGACTACTTATCTTGACAACCGCAGAATGAGCGGGACAGCACGTAGAATAACTTAGGTCGACCGGCATAACATTTGCCTAACTCACTCAAGCCTACAACTTAACCCAAGGGACGAGCAAAGGCTATGCCAAGCCTTGCGGGACAGGACCGTGCATGCTTTAGCAAGCACTTGTGCGGGCGACGCCTATGACTTAGGCTAACTCTCAGCTTTCGCACCGAAGACCAACTTTCCTTCTCCCAAGCCACGGGACAAAGGACCGAGTGTCATTTTCAAAGCACACCGTGCACCAACTCTAAGCCGACCGTGGGACGTTTTCCATGTTCTAACTCATTTGACCCGTCGGGATTATTCCCTTAGCTATGTGGATGCGTAGCTTTTATTTATCAAGCCTAACTTGTGCAAGTTGAAAACACGATTTATTATGTGAAGGCAAAGATGAGGAGAGTTCACCGAAACTACCCCACCTGAGCGATGTCTCCGAGCAAGCCGTTGCAAGGCTAAGGCCGAACGCCGTCGGCGTTTCGATTCCTCCGATTGACTTTGCGGGACGGGGCACTACAACATACACCACTCAGAACAAGTCTCGTCCCCGAGACTTTCCTGAAGGCAAGCCATCCTACCATTTCTATGGCCAAGACTAAATCGTACACATTTCGCCTACGCGTTCCTTCGATTCCGAGCCACGCTCGCACTAGTATCAATCTTTTCCTTTAACGCGATTTCAAGGTCTCGACACATTCCCATATTTCAAGCCTTGCTTGAACTCGCCGCATCACTTGGCTGGATCGTGCACGCATTCCAAGTGTCCCTAAAATACATGCATTCAGCCAAGCCGCATGATAGAAAATTTGTCATTCTCACTCGAGTCGCATCGTGCACATACCCAGGCGTCCCTGAAATATATGCATGTCAGCCGAATCTCGTGAGCAGGGTTTCCTACATTCGTAATTCACGTTATCCATCCATGCCAATCCTCAAGATCAATCCTTCTGGATCCCGTCATGAGATTTTGTTCCGTATGTCTTGGTATACTCTGTGCAAGCCCGGTTGTTATTCTTGTGCATTATATAGATACCGATTCCTGCGAACACTCACAGCCTTCTCAACGAATCTCATGTCGTAACGTACCATGATTAGATCCACTATACCAGTTAGGGGCGAGGAGTAGTAGTGTAGATATGTGATCATACCCTTCTCATACAAAATATTATTTCCTGTGAGTGTTAATCATATACCGCACGTATGATTAACCAGGCCATAAATTCTCATGTAAGTTCCCAAGACGATCACACGTCGAAACTAGTACTCACTCACATAGACAGTATTTCCTGATTACTGTACATAATGATTCATGTTTTCCCTGTTTACTTACAGTACTTCTATATATATTATATTCATGTACATGTTAACTTATCTTGTATATTCTCTCAACTTACTGTTACATAGTCTTTATCATTTACTGGAACTGTTATTAGAAATATACTTCGCTTCAATCCTGACTGGATATATTTTTCAGATGATTATGAGGACGGTTGCCCTACCTATTATGGCCCTCCGGGTGTAGTAGACGTAGATCGGGAGACCCTGATCCAGGAGGGCTTAACTCCAGCTGTGGAGACTTATTTAGGACTTAGTTCGCTAGATTTGTACTATATTTTTCTTCAGTTGATTACTCTTGGCATATTATTGTTTTAGACTTGTATTTGAGATTGTTGACTCCTGTAATATCTGGACTTACATTATTTTATATTAGACTTTCTCTGGATATTCCATATCATGTTGCTTTTATCATTTTGTGCCATTTATCCTCCTTATAGTTTTGTGATTGAGTATGGACATTGTCATTACTTGTCCTCCGTTTGGAGATGATTATCTCAACAGGTTATGATATATGTATTGCTAGTTAGCATAGTAGACCTAGACAACCTTCTACAGTAGATGCTGCGGCGTAGACTGGGCGCTGTCAAGCACTTGTGCCCCTATACCGGGTGCGGGTCGTGACAAATCCAGTAATGAAATCCATCGTGATATGTTTCCACTTTCACTCAGGAATAGGTGTGGCTGTAGAAGTTCGACTGATCTCTGATGTTCGACCTTGACCTGCTGACAGACCAAACATCTGGCTACAAAATGTACAATCTCTCTTTTCATTTCGTGCGACCAGAAATACTCTCAAATCTCGGTACATCTTCGTACCTCTGGGATCAATAGAGTAGATATGATTATGTGCTTCTTCCATTAATTCCTGCTGAAGCTCTCTGTTCGAAACATACAGGCGCTCTTCGCACCTTAATGTCTTGTCCTCTTGAATCCGCAACCCTATCTATTCTCCTGCTTCATTCTTCTCGAAAAGTCTTCAAAATCTCACATCCATAGGCAAAGCTGCCTTAATCCTCTCAAGCAATGATGACCTAACCTCCAATTGTGCTATAACACCTTCTGAGCCCGACAATATAACATCTATCCCAAGATCCTGAAGATCCTTAAGCAACTAACCCTCTATCGTCAAAAAGTAAGCTGCACGCTTCCTTCTCAAGGCGTCTGCTATTACATTTTTCCTTTCCAGGATGATATTACAGTTCAATGTCGAAGTCCTTCATCAGCTCCAACCAACGTCTTTGTCTTATATTCAACTCTTTCTGAGTAAAGTCATACTTCAAACTCTTGTGGGCGGTAAATATCTTAATGCTCTCGCCATATAAGTAGTGCCTCCAGATATTTAGTTTAAATTATTGGCCCATTAGTCTTGTCACACCTGATTTTGATAATCGACTTAAATTCTGGTTCGATATACACAAATAATATTCAGATACGGTACTACTGTTAAATGACTACTACCATGTTGCTTCACTTAATCAGAGTCTTTGTCAATGATAATTGTGTCATTGATCAAGATATTTTTCTATGTTATTATGTATTTTTTGAGTCTAGAAAAAATGTACGGTTGAACGAGATTGACACATAGCTCGACTAGAAAGTCCATTTATAAAATAGTCTACCCAATCTATTCCTTAATCAGTCCACATACCCAGATCCAATCCTCAACTCAAATAGCCCCAAAACCCAAATATCTAAAGCAAAATCTTCATGACCCAATATTGATAGAGGGCAACCGAACTCGTTACCCTTGACCCAGTTTTTGAGGGATATTGGTCAGACTGAAGGACAAGCTGCTAATGTTCGATATTTTGAATGTTGGACTACTGAACTCTGTCTGAGTTTTATCCCAGAGAATATTATAAATAGAGAGGATTTCTCCATTCAACTCACTCAATCCTCTCTTCTCTCCTCTATTCATTGAAGTGTTCTCAAAGTGCTTTTTTACTTTCAAATCAAAGCATTACAACTCCTAGCTAAGTCGGTGCCAGTTTCAGTTCAATCAAGAAGTTTGGTCGAGCTGTACAAAAGGCTTGAAAATATCTCAGTTTTCAGCATGTTCCTGAAGTCGACAAGTCCTTCGGATTAAAGGCTTGCAAGTTGAAGTAGTGCTCTTCAGATGAAAAGCACATGTTGTAAGGAGTGGCAAGCGCTGTGGATTTAAAGCTTGTGTGGATTCAATATCGTGCTGAGTACCCGAGGCTGGACTAGTCCTCTCAGAGAAAAACTAGTATAAACCTTGGTGTTTGAGTTTGCTATCTTTGATCTCCTTATATTATGCATTTATTTAAATACTGCATACTTCATATTTAGATTATTACTGCCTTATTAAGTAGTGATTTTTATTCTGCTGCACACATGCACTCTATTCGCCCCCCTCTATAGGTGCTCAACGGTCCTACAATTGGTATCAGAGCATGTTATATTCATATAAACACTCTAGAGAGTATACTTATGGCAGCCATGAAATCTATGTTCACCGATGAAGGACAGTCCACAAGTAGACCCCCACTATTTGATGGAACAAACTACACATACTGGAAAACATGAATAAGTTTTTCTTAAAATCACTCGACTTTGATCGCTAGTCTATAGTAATGGATAGTTACAAAAAGCCACCTAGAATAGTAGTTGATGAAAATCATGTAGACAGGCCCCATGATAGATATACAGATCAAGAAAAGAAATTTTTTGGTCACAAAGTTAAAGCATAACCTTCTAAGTATTAGTCATCATGCCAATAATGGTTATGTTATTAACTTTGTGAAAGATAAATGTTCCATATATGATATAACTACTAGAAATTTAGTTTATGACGAAATAAGGGAGGATAACATTTATGTTTTCTATCTATCAGATAGTACCAATAATGCAGGCAAGTATCGTATAGCAAATAAAGATAAAAGCTGGCTATGGCATATGAGACTAGGAATGCAAATAGGAAAACCACATCAAGACTATCAACGAAGAAATTGGTGAAAGGATTACCTAAAATGTCATTCGAAAAAGACATGGTACATTCCGATTGCGAGAAAAATAAAGCAACTAGGTAATTATTTAAATCCATAAACGCTATAATTACTTCAAGACCCTTGTAATTATTACACATGGATTTATTTTGACCAAGAAGAGTCGCCAATATTGGTGGAAAACTATATGCTTTTGTTATGGTTGATTCGTTACACTTGGGTTTTCTTTTTATCAAATAAAAGTGATGCACTTTTTTTAATTTTAAGTTTTTTGTCAAAATGTTCAAAACAAAAATGGCTTTATGATTATTCGCATTCGAAATGATCATGGAGGCGAATTCAAATATTTAGATTTAAAAAGTTTTGTGATTTAAATGGTTATTTTTATGAATTTTTTTGTCATAGAGCTCCCCACCAAAATGGTATTGTGGAGCGAAAGAATAGATCTCTCAATGATATGTCTAGAGTCATGCTTAACCAGTACAATCATCCAAAATATTTTTAGGCTGAAGCTGTAAGTATAGCTTATCATGTTTTAAATAGGGTTCTGATTAGACCTATATCAAAGAAAACTCTCTATGAATTGTGGTTTAATCACATTCCTAATATTTTTTATTTCAAAGTTTTTGGCTGTTATTATTTTATTCTGAACACCAAGGATAACTTGGGTAAGTTTGACTCTAAGGTAGATGAAGGAATATTTCTTGGATATGCTGCTAAGAGTAAAGGATAGAGAATTTTTAATAAAAGGTTCTTGATTGGTGTTGAGTCTATTAATGTTACCTTTCATGAACTTAACAATCAGTTGCCAAGTGACAGTGATGACAATGACTCAAGAAAAACATCTATTAAAGCACCTGAAGATACTGACATGGAATATGTTATTTGGAGAGTCTGCCAAAGAAGATGAGGTTCATGTCAGACCATCCAGAAACCTTGATCATAGGTGATATATCAAAGGGTGTAAGTACACATTCATCTACTAAGTAAATAGTAGCCAATGTTGTATTTATTTCACAAGTAGAACCTAAGTCAGTTGCAGATGCTTTTAATGATAAATTTTGGATTTGTGCCATGCAAGAGAAATTAAACCAGTTCGAGAGGAACCAAGTTTGGAAAGTTGTTCCCAAAACCTGTTGGTCACTCTATAATTAGTACCAAATGGGTATTTCGAAAAAAACTAAATGAGGATGTACAAGTCTTTCGCAACAAAGCACATCTAGTTGCTCAGGGTTATAATCAAGAAGAATGAATTGACTGTAATGAGACCTATGCTTCTGTTGCTAGATTAAAGTCCATTCGCATGCTTTGTGCATATGCATGTTTTCTTGATTTCAAACTTTTTCAAATGGACGTCAAGTGTGCATTTTTAAATGGTTTTATAAATGAAGATATTTTGTAAAATAAACCTTGGCTTTGAAGATCTCAAAATTTCTTACCAAGTTTTCAAACTTAAAAATGAACTATATGGACTCAAACAAGCCCCTAGAGCTTGGTATGATCGTCTAAGTACCTTTTTACTTAAAAATGGTTTTTTAAAATGGAAGGTTGATACTACTCTATTTATCATAACGCTTGATGACAATATTTTGTTAGTGCAAATATATGTTGATGACATAATCTTTGGGTTAACTAATGATTTACTCTATCAATAGTTTGCTAAATTTATGTAGAGTGAATTTGAGATGAGCATGATGAGAGAGCTCAATTACTTTCTTGGAGTGCAAATGAGACAGAATTCACAAGAGACATTCATTAATCAAGCCAAGTATACGAAAGAATTACCGAAGAAGTTTGACTTCGAACGCAAGGCCTGTCGACACTCCAATAGCTACATCAACCAAGCTTGACCTTGTTGATTATGGCAAACTGATCGATCAACATAAGTATCGAGGTATGATTGTTAGTTTACTATACTTAACTGCTAGTCATCCATATATTATCTTCAGTGTTTGCATATGTGCTAGATATCATGCCAATCCTAAAAAATTATACCTATACATAGTTAAGCATATCTTTTGATACCTTAAGGGTACTTATATTGTCGGCTTGTGGTATCGTAAAAGTACCAGTGGTACGTATTATTTCTTACGAAAAGCTTTAGTCTCTTAGTTTAGCAAAGAGTAAAATTATGTTGTAATGTCAATAACAAAATCTAAGTATATCTTTGTAGGACGTTGTAGTACACAAATTTTGTGGATAAAGCAAACCATAGAATATTACAATTTTTTTTCAAAATATATCCATTCTCCGTGACAACACTAGTACGAGTAATTTGACTAAACCAGTATGTCACTCACGCACTAAACCCATAGAAATACGTCATTGTTTTCTGCTTGATCATCAACAACACGGCATATTTGTCTAGAATTTATTGAACAGATCATCAACTAGAAGATATTTTTATAAAGCCATTAGCCGAGGACAGCTTCAATTTTATTCGTCGCGAGTTAGGTATTCTTGATATTGTCTCGAAAGCGTAATAATTTATGTTTGATAAATGATTTGGTATTAATTCAAAATTTTTATTAAATCAAGATTGTTTTGGGTACAAGCCGAAAGGGACCTTCTGTCACACATACATAAATAACCTGAAGCAACATGATATTATGTCTGCCCCTGGACCACCGCAGCTGGGATTTGTCCCCTATAAGTTGTTGACCCAAACTGGATCACAGTCAACCTGATCTTGATAATTAATAAGATATATTTTATGATACAACTTGACACATCAAGCTCCATCAAGCTCCAAAATAGAAAATCATCACATATCAGTTCAAGACAGACATCATGCGACAGTGCTGCTGTTTCTTGTACTCTGAGTCTGTACTTTTACATTTTATTGAGTCTTGGTTGTTGTGAGTTGAGTCGCACTGAGTATCTCAACCCTAGACTTAATATCCAAATCTCCACGAAATAAACTCTAAAATGTACCATGTCCATCTAGCCCATTTGAACATTCGGGCCTCTAAGAGACAGGATTTGGGCCGAACTCTATCCCACACAGAGTTCGGACTGAACTCTGCCCCCTAGAATCTAGGACCTTAATTTTAGGGTTTCCTGAATGCTAGCTGTTCAACGGTCAAAATTTTTAAATTTTGAGACAGAGTTCTAGCCGAATTCTGCCTTCCATGACTAGTATAAATAGGGCATAATTTCACTCTTTTTCATTCATCAAATATAAAATTAATTCTTCTCTTCTTCTCTCCTATATCCTATATATTCTAGAGCTTACTCTTCTCATCTACTAGCCACAAAACTTCCCAAGCCCCAAAGGTGCTCAGTGCGAGTCAGCTAGAAGTTTGTGTGCAAGCATTTCAAAATAAGTTACTTGGATAATTCCAAGTTTCGTCATCTGCGAATCTGTAAGAAGTTGACGTGCTCTTCTAAGTAAACGCACGTGGTTGTACGCTATTTCATAAATAGTATATTTCAATCCTGAGCTAGTGTTCTCAGGCCTGGACTAGTCCTCTACGAGGAAAACCAGGTTAACATAGCTGTGTCTGCGTATGCTTCTCTGATCTCTGTTTATATTCCGTATTTATACTCTAATTATACTTTCTGTTGGTTGGACTTGAATAGAGTTATTTTTTAATTTGAGTATTATCGACACATACTCTATTCACCCCCTCTAGAGTTGCCTTCACGTACTTCAATTGGTATCAGAGCTCTGTTCTCTTGATACGGATTAATATCCTAGAGCTGATCCATGGCAACCACACAACCTATTTTTACCAACCATGGTGAGGGACAGTCTACACATAGGCCACCCCTATTTGATGGAACCAACTACATTTATTGGAAGACTAGAATGAGTTTCTATCTCAAGTCTGTAGACTTTGATCTTTGGACCATCGTAACCAATGGTTACAAGAAGCCTGCTAGAATTACTGTCGAGGTGACTCTTGTTGACAAACCTTACGACAAATATACCGACGAGGAGAAAAAACAGGCTAGTCTAGATGCCAGGGCTATTAATGTTCTTTTTTGTGCCATAGACAGGATTGAATTCAATAGGATCTCTACATGCTCCACCTCACACGAAGTATGGAGGCTTCTGGAGGTAACTCGTGAAGGAACCACACAAGTTACAGAATCAAAGATCAGCTGTCTGACACAAGAATACGATGCATTCAAGATGAAGCCCAATGAGACTATCACTCAAATCTTCACAAGGTTCCTCGACATCATCAACCCGCTATCTTCCCTTGGAAAAGAGTACTCCAACAATGAAAAGATTCACAAGCTGCTCAGGGGGCTATCAAAGATCTGGAACCCTAAGGTGACAACAATCATAGAAGGCAATGATCTCACCAACATGTCAATAGAAACTTTGATGGAAAAGCTGATGACTCACGAGCTCGACCTCAAAGACTTTGACGAACCTGCTCCAAAGCAAAAAGAAATCGTACTTTGAGCTAATCGTCGAAGAACCATTCCAGAGGAGACAGATGACGATACTTCCGATGGTGATGATCAAGCACCCTTGGTACGCAATTTCAAAAAGTTTCTACGCTTCAACCAAAGGAAGAAAGACCAAAAGGAAGATGATGAAGAACCCACTTGCTTTGGATGCAAGAAGACAGGACACGTGAGAGAAGACTGCCCTGTAGCAAATAAAGGTGGCAGATATGAGAAGCCATATATGAATTCATCCTCAAGAAAATATTCCAATACTAGCATCTAGCATGAAAGCGAAGCCAGTGACTCCGACGAAGAAGATGACGCTCCCCAAGACTCGGCAAACGTCTGCCTAATGGCAATCTCTGATAAGGTAACGCATGATCCTCTTGATGACTTCACTTTCGATGAACTAGGTGATGCCTTTAGTGATCTACTTTAAGACCACAAAAAGGTTATTAACAAGTATAAACATGCTAAGGATATAATCACGGCTCATGAAGCTGAGATCCATAGACTCTCATGCTTATTAGATAATGTTAGAGACACTCCTCCCACAGAGGACACCGAGGAGGTATCCAAGCTTAAGTTAAGCTTACACGATGCCGAATCAATCATTGAAAAACAAGCACGAGATATTTTAGTACTCAATAAAGAGCTTGCAAAAGAGAAGAACAAATGCAAAGTTGCCACTGCTAGAATTAATGGTCTTACTGCTAAATATAATGAGTTGTATGCTGCTTCTAAGAAATTAGAGATTAGACTGGGCAAACAGGTTATTCAACCTCAAACTCAGCTTCATAGTCACAGCACACACACTAAACACCTACACAATAGAACACATCATCACAATAACATGCATACACATACTACACGAAAACATGCTTTTATGTACACCTACTCCCATGCAGCACGTAAAACACACACACGTAAATTCTATCATCATCCTGCTACTACACACAATCACTATAATTATCCTACTGCTTCATGTAGCTATCATCATCCTACACCCACATATAGACATCACTATTCGCCTGCACCCAATACAAATATGCATGCTACATGTACTTATTGTTGTTTATACGGATACATATCACCATAGTATAGAATTAGAAAATTATTTGATATTAATCTATATGCATGGGTACCAAAGACTAACTTTTCAGGATCCACAAGAATCGGGGTACCAAAGGTCACATCTACTCATGGTGTAGGTGGACCTTCCTTCTCAAACTACAAGAAAATAGATTCTCGATAGTGGGTGCTCACGACATATGACTGGATATGCAAATCTATTCGCAGCACTATCGTTGAAAAGGGAAGGATATGTATCCTTCGGCAACAATCTGAAAGGCTATATCATAGGTAACGGTACAATTGGTTATCCTCCTTCTTCCGTCATTAAGGATGTCTGTTTAGTGACCAAGTTAAAGTATAACCTGCTCAGTATTAGTCATCTTGCTGATCATGGATATGCCATTAACTTCGGGAAAACTAAATGCTTTATCTATGATAGATCATCTGGAGACATATATTTTCGATCTATCTAGAGATACTAACATTGCAGGTAGATGCCTTTACGCCCACAAAGATGAAAGGCTATTATGGCACCAACGTCTTGGTCATGCCAACATGGACACCATATCAAGACTATCTACCAAAAAGCTAGTAAGAGGATTGCCTAACATCTCATTCAAAAAAGATACGGTATGTGCTGAATGTGAAAAGAATAAGGATACCAAATCTTCTTTTAAATCCATCAACACTGTAAGTACCACTCGACCTTTGCAATTACTCCACATGGACCAATTTGGACCTAGTAGAGTAGCCAGTCTTGATGGAAAACTCTATGTTTTTGTTATTGCAGATGACTTTTTGAGATTTACTTAGATTTTCTTTCTTACAAACAGAAGTGATACTATTTCAGTTTTTAAAGTACTCTTTAAAAAGGTCCAAAACAAAAAAGGCTTCATAATTACTCGAATTCGGAGTGATCATGGTGGCAAATTCAAAAATTCTAATTTTAAAAAGTTTTGTGAGTCAAATGGTTTTGATCATGAGTTTTCTTGTCCTAGAACTACTCAACCAAATGGTGTTGTGGAGCAGAAGAATAGAACTCTTGACGATATGGCCAGAGTCATACTGAATCAATTCTCTCTTTTGAAATATTTTTGGGCAGAAGTTGTCAATACAACATGCCATGTTTTAAATAGGGTTTTGATTCGACCTATTTCGAAGAATACTCCCTATGAGCTTTGGTTCGGTAGAACACCAAATATTTTTTAACTTTAGAGTGTTTGGTTGTTGCTGCTTTATCCTGTATACCAAAGACAACTTGGGCAAGTTTGATTCCAAAGCTGACGAAGGTATTCTTCTTGGTTATGCTGCCAAGAGCAAAGGATATAGAGTGTTCAACAACCGCTCTATGATTGTTGAAGAGTCTACTAATGTCACTTTTGATGAGAGTAATAGTATAGCTGCTTTAACCGATGACGACGCCGACGCTCCCTCTGAACCATCACCTTCTACTATTGTGGATACACTACCTGAAATTAGTTCTATGGAAATCTTACCCAAGAAGTTCCAATTCAAACCTTCGCATCCAGAAAGCTTGGTAATAGGTGAGGTATCCCAAGGGGTAACTACTCGATCTTCTTTGAGAGAATCTATTGCTAGCACTGCTTTTATTTCTCAAATTAAACCCAAAAATATTTTAAAAGCTTTTAACGATAAATTTTGGATATTTTATATGCAAGAAGAACTCAACCAATTCGAACGAAATCAGGTTTGGGAACTTGTTCCTAGACCTGCTGATCACTCGATCATTGGTACTACAAGGGTTTTTTGCAATAAAGTAAATAAGAATGGTTCAGTCATCCATAATAAGGCTCGTCTCGTAGCTCAAGGATACAACCAAGAGGAAGGTATCGTCTACGATGAGACGTATGCTCCTGTTGTACGATTTGAATCTATTATGTTGCTTTGCGCCTTCGCAAATTTCCAAAACTTTAAACTTTTTTCAAATAGATATGAAAGGTGCTTTTCTAAATATCTTTATTATAAAGTTTTATTAAGCAACCCTCTGGTTTTAAAAATCACAAATTTTTCGACCATGTTTCTAAACTTGCTGTTTATGGCCTCAAACAAGTTCTCCGAGCTTCGTATGAACTCCTTAGTACTTTCTTACTTGATAAAGGTTTTTCAAAAGAAAAAATTAACACTTCACTTTTCATAAAATCTCTTGATGACACTATTTTGTTAGTACAAATCTATGTAGATTATATCATATTCGGGTCTACTAATGAGGGTCTATGCAAGGAATTTGCCAAGTGTATGCAGAACGAGTTTGAGATGAGCATGATGGGGGAGCTCAACTACTTCTTTGGATTGCAAGTCAAGCAATACTCGCAAGGCGTCTTCATCAGTCAGTCGAAGTATACAAAGGACATGTTGAAAAAGTTTGAGCTTGACAACATCAAACCAATCAGCACTCCTATGGCCACTACAACAAAGTTGGAACCTAATGAAAGCAGCAAACCGGTTGATCAACGTAAGTATTGAGGTATGATTGGTAGTCTATTGTATTTAACTGCTAGTCATCCCGATATTATGTTTAGTGTTTACTTATGTGCTAGATATCAAGCTACCCCTAAGGAATCACACTTGATCGCGGTTAAGCATATCTTTAGATATCCTAAAGGAACTATTATAGTAGGCTTGTGGTATCCAAAATCACTTCCTTTGACCTAATCGGATATTTCGATGCTAATTTTGCGGGATGCAAAGTCGACCGTAAGGGTACCAATGGCACGAGTCATTTGTTAGAAAAGGCTTTAGTCTCATGGTTTAGCAAGAAGCAGAGTTCTGTCATATTATCCACAACAAAAGCTGAGTACATCGCAGCTGGTCGTTGTTATGCACAGATTCTGTGGATAAAGCAAACTCTTGAAGACTATAACTTACTATTCAAGCACATACCTACTTTTTTGTGATAACACTAGTGCAATAAAATTGACCAAGAGCCCAGTATGTCACTCGCGTACAAAGCATATAGAAATTAGACATCATTTCTTACGTGATCATGAATTGTATGACACTATAAACTTAGAATTCATTGACACTGAACATCAGCTAGCAGATTTTTTTACAAAACTACTAGCCGAAGAGTGCTTCAATTTTCTTTGTCGAGAGTTAGGAATTTTGGATGAAACTGTCATTCAATAAGATGTACCTGCGTAAATAACAGTTATAACATATATCATTCATAGTAACATTGCTTTGGGTACAAGTCGAAAGGGCCCTTATGACAAAAAGACATATAAAAGTATAAGCAGCACGGTGCATTAGTCTTCGGACTGCCGCTAGCTGCGATTCGGCCCCTACAACAAACCTGAGTCAGTTCCACTATGCTGATCATTGTTTTAATAATAATTTATTATATGGCTATACTATTTTTTGGCTTATAATATTCATTATTTATCATTCGAGATTTTTTATCAAAACTGTTTCTTTTTAACTCTTTTGGAGTTCTGGAATCAGCCTACCAGAATTCAAGCCGAACTCTGCCCTATACAGAGTTCGGGCCGAACTCTATGTGCGTGGTTCCAGAACCTCAAGCAGCTCCTGGTCGTCCAATTTGTTGATCCAATGGTCAAGACTTAACACGAGCTGTTGGCTCTAATTTCAAATACCCAATTTCCTCTCTCTCTTTATTCTTACCATCTTCAACCTCTCTCCAAACCCTAACCCTAGAAATCTCAAATATTAGGTTTTCTCTCCCCAAGATCTAGGGTTTGTAGTGGTTCTCTTCCATCTCCAACAACTTTTGTGAGGTATAACTCATTTTTCTCATTTTTTAAATTTCTATTTTCTTTATTATCTATGGCTCCAAGATTATTTGGTAAAGGCAAGAGGATGAGTAGTGAGGGAGCATCTTCATCTAACCCTCCTCCTCATCCCATTCATCCTTTGTTCAACCCACCACCTCCACCAAATCCGAACACCTACAATGAGCAAATTTTTGTCTTATTGGATGCATCCAATGAGTGGTACTCGGACTTTCGCTCACGTAGTGTGTTCCTGGGCCATCCGATTAATTTTACCAATTTCTCGGCATATGATTCACACTTTCACAATTTATGCCTTGATGAACTCGTAACTACATTATCTCTCATTTATCTCAATGCCATCCAGATGTTTTACTGTAATATGACACATGATTCCACGAGGATTTATTTTCGTGTCGCCGACATTGACATATCTTTTGACGATTTTCAACTTGCCGAATACCTTGAACTCCCGGAACCCAACTTTTTGGAAAGACTTGCTGATGCCCAAGATTTTCAAATCCCCGGTGATTCCACTCTTGAGGGTTTTAAGGATGCGATGTGTACTCCTAACACACGTCCTCGTAAACTTCGAGACAAATATCTCAATAATCATTTTTATGAACTCTATCGGATTATCTTCTCTACAATCTTGTCCAAAGCAGGATCCATCGATAAAATTTCCTATCATGAGATCTTGACTCTTTATCACTTCACTTTTGTATTCCCTTCAACTTTTCTCGCATGATGATGGACTGGATGATTCGTACGAGAAAGAAACCAAAATCCTTGGTTTATGCCATGTATCTACCATTGATTTTTCATGCCTTCAACATCCCTCTTGATGACTGTCAGTTCCTACCTGATCCTGCCTATCTGTCCAAGGTACGTAGGCCTATTTTTGTTGTTGCTCCTCCAGCTGAGACTGAGTCTTCTGATTCGGATGCTCCTGATGCCCTTGAGCCTGATCCTCCTACTATCTTGACTCCATCCAGGCAATTTTGCGCGATCGCTTCCACTTGGAAGACACCGCTGGACACAGATGGACTACTTTACCACCCTTCAAATAAGTGTTATCAGCAACACACTGCACGACATTCAGTACACCCTGGCCACCCACCCTACTATGTCGTTCCCTATGGTACGGGACCCTTCTCGCGAAGGTTACCGTATTGACGACACATGGGTCAGGCGGTATCTGGATCCGGACGAGGCATTTGTTGACCCTCATCGCTCTGCCAGCGACCCTTCCGACTCTACTGGTCCATCCCATGCTCCATGATGGTCGTGGTTTATTATCTGATGATGCTGCTGATGTTAGGCTTTAGTTTCATTATGCTTTACGACGTAGTTCTTCAAAACTTTGAGTTGTAGTATTTCTATTTTGATTGTCACAATTATGCACTTTGGTTCATTTTGAGTTATAAACTGCTAGTTGTCTCTTTCCCTTATTTACTATGGTTATGGTTCAAAGTTGTGTGATTGCATGTTTTCACTTTGTCTATTTTTCTCGGGGAGCCATTAGATCATTTTTTCTAAATGACAAAGAGGGAGAATACTTGATATTTGCTTTGGAAATACTTGATACGTGCTTTGAGCTTCTATATGTATTATGTTTGCTTGGATTAGAACTTGTCTCAGGATATATCTATTTATGGAGGAGCCGACATGTTCGTCTACGGGGGAGCTATTATCTTTATTCCATACAACATGTGTCCAAGTATGAATGTTGCGACATACAAATATCGTGATTTTGTCAATTATCAAAATGGGAGAGATTGTTGACCCAAACTGGATCACAGTCAGCATGATCTTGATGATTAATAAGGCGATATCTGTTATGATCCAACTTGACACATCAAGCTCCAGAACAGAACATCAACATATATCAGTTCAAGATAGACATCATCAACGATTGCTACGAAAATGCTGATGTGTCTTGTACTCTGAGTCTGTACTTTTATATTTTATTGAGTCTAGGCTGTTGTAAGTTGAGTCGTACTGAGTATCTCAACCCTAGACTTAATACCCAAATCTCCACCAAACAAACTCCAAAACATACCAAGCCCATCTAGCCCATTTGAATATTCTGGCCTCTTGGAGACAAAATTCGGGCCGAACTCTATCCCACACAGACTTCGGGCCGAACTCTGCCCCCTAGAATCCAGGACCTTAATTTTAGGGCTTTCTAGAAGCTAGCTGTTCAATGGTCAAAAAAATTTGAATTTTGAGACATAATTCTGGCCGAATTCTGCCTCACCTGACCAGTATAAATAGGGCATGATTTCACTCTTTTTTATTCATCAAATCATAAAATCAATTCTTTTCTTCTATAGCCTATACATTCTAGAGCTTACTCTTCTAATCTACTAGCCATAAAACTTTCCAAGCCCCAAAGGTGTCCAGTGCGAGTCAACTAGAAGTTTGTATACAAGAGTTGCAAAAGAAGTCACTTGGACAATTCCAAGTTTTGCCATCTGCAAATCTGTAAAAAGTTAACGAGTTCTTCTGAGTAAAGGCACGTGGTTGTATGCTATTTCACAAATAGTGGATTACAATCCTGAGCTAGAGTTCTAAGGCCTAGACTAGTCCTCCACAAGTGAAACTAGGTTAAAACTGTTGTGTCTGCGTATGCTTCTCTGATCTCTGTTAATATTTCGCATTTATACTCTGATTATACTTTATATTGGTTGGACTTGAATAGAGTTATTTTTAATTTGAGTATTATCGACACATACTCTATTCACCTCCTCTAGAGTTGTCTACACGTACGTCACAGCTAACCCAAGATAGTTGAGATTTACTAAAATTTTATGAATTTTATCTGACTCATTTTAAGTACGTAACTCAACGTATGCTATTCTGAAAACAATGAGACCGAACTTGGACCGAACACTGACCGAGTTCATACTGAACTTGGTTGTTTGGTTTCAGAACCAACCCGAGAGCAGGTCCCACTTTTTAAAGTTGCCTCTCTTTATTTAAAACCCTTTCCAAACAGAGAGCAACCGACCCCCTCCATCTTCCTCCTTTAAAATTCTCATCCCAAACCCTAATTTATCAAGCCCTAACCATAGGTTTCACCTATTTTAGGTTTTTCAAGTCCAAGGATTGAGGATTTGTGCATCTTTTAGAGTTCTCTTCCACATTTATTAATCTTTTTGAGGTATAATTCTTACTTCACTCTAATTTTTCTATATAGCTCCAAAATTTGGAAAAAGAATGAGGAAAGTAGATGAAGCCTCATCATCCAATCTATTTCAAGACCCGTTTCAATCAATTTTTAGTCCTCCTCCTTCTGATGATGATGATTTTAATAGTGCATTATTTAGAAATCTAGAAGTTTCTTGTTCTGGGTTTGATGACTTTCAAAAGAGGAACATATGCCTGGGTAATATCATTAGTTTTACTATTTTTCCAGAATATCTTGGTACTCTTGGTGCTCTAGGATTTAGTGATCATGTTCAAATTTCAAACCTAATTTATTCTAATGCTATATGCATGTTTTATTCCAATTTGCAACATTCTCTTGGAACTAATTATTCATTTGTCTATGGTGTCGGTATTGAATTTGATGATGCCGACTTGAATGAGATGCTCCAGATTCTAAATAATGGAGATGCTCTTGTCGACATTAGCAAAATCAATTTTTGTAACGATATGACACTTGAATCTTTTAAAGATGCTATGTGCGATCATTTTTCTAGACCTCCTATGCATCTCCTGTCCAAGTACCTCAACCAATATTTCTACGAGATGCATCGTATTATTTTTTCTCTATCTAGCCTAAGACGAGATCTACTAACGAGATTATATGCTTGTTGGCACATCGATTTTGATATCTTGACTATAATTAACCTCTGTACTTCTTTTGCCCTAATTTATCTACAGGAACAAAAAGAAAGACAAAGATAGAAGAAAGTCATTTCCAAACAAGTCTTATGAAGCTTTTTGGAACAAAAAAGAAAAGACTTTCCAAATCTCCTTCAAAAGACATACATCTTAAAGCACTCAAGAAGACAATGACAAAGATAAAGATTTCAGATCAAAAGCTCGTATGTCTTTCTAAGAGTCTGTAAGTATCTAGGAGATTATGTATGCACTTTAGTAAAGATGACAAACTAATATGGTATAAAATTCAAATTAAGTAAATATGAAGAACCTGATAATCCGTCGGAATTCTGCAGAAATCCGACGGATCATCAGGTCGAAAACAACAAGTTTGTGAGCAAAAGTTCGGATAATCCGTCGGATTTCCACAGACATACGAAGGATCATCCGATCGATGACAACAAGTGTTGTGAGCAAAAGTTCAGATAATCAGTCGAAGTTTTGCAGAAATTCGACGGATCATCCGATCGCACAGCAGCTCTAGTGAGCAATAGTTCGAATAATCCGTCGAAGTTCTGGTTCAATTCGACAAATAATCCGTTTTGTCTTGCTGGCCTTATTTAAATTTCAAATCCAACGACATCTATCAACGTCATTAAATACATCCAACGGCTCTATTTCTAGCCTTACTATACCCTGGATAATCCAAAGAATTTTTGCAAAAATCTGTCGGATAATCCAGTTGTCGGCTGATAGCTCTTTATGACTTGGGATTTATATAAATAGGCTTCCTCTCTCTTCATAAAAACTTATCCATTTGAGCTTTTAATTTTCAACTATCAAGAGAGCTTTACCATTACTCTACAAAGCTTCAATTTGTCATCAAATCTAAAGTGCTAGAGTATTCAAGTGTTGTAGATCTTCAAGTGTTGAAGAAGATCAAAAGCCATTTTCCTTTTCTCTTAAGTTGAAGTTGACGAGCCTTCGAAAGAAAACTCGTGTGTAATAAGTTGATGAGCCTTCGAAGAAAAACTCGTGTGTAAGAAGTTGGCGAGCTCTTCGGATCCAAACTCGTGTTGAAGTTGACGAGCTCTTCGGATCCAAACTCGTCTGTAACTATTTACTCAAATGCTGGATTAAAGTCGGAGAGAGTTCCGGGACTGGAGTGCCCCTTGGGAGGATACTAGAATACATCGAGAGTTTGAATCTCTCACATTTATTATCCTTTTAATTGCTTTTAATTGTTGGTAACTATTTTGTTACCACATCCACCCCCCTCTAGGGTTCTACAATTAGTATCAGAGCCCAATCTCTCGATTTGGATTTACATGCTTAGAGTGATCCATGGCCACTAACCCTAGTACAAACTTATTCCATAATGAGGGACACTCCAGAATAGATCTCCTCTATTTGATGGAACCAACTATAACTATTAGAAAATCAGGATGATAATTTACTTGAAATTCCTAGACTTCGATCTATGGGATTGTGTTATAAATGGCATTCATATATCTTCCATAGTTATTGAGGAACTTGTTTCAGAAACCCTTAGAGATAAACTTACAGAGAACGGTAAGAAGATTGCTAGTCGGGACGCTAAGGCTATGAACCCTTTTTACTGTGCTCTCGATAGCAATGAATTTAATAGGATCTCCACTTGCAAGACTTCCAATGAAATTTGTAAACTCTTGGAAGTCACTCACGAGGGAACATCTCAAGTAAAAGAATCAAAGATTAGTAGACTCACACAAGAATATGAAACTTTTAAAATGTAAGAAGACGAGTCTATTACTTTTATGTTTACTCGATTCTTTGATATCATTAACCCTCTCTTTTCTCTTGGCAAGGAATATCCTGCTCATGAAAATATTAGAAAGATTCTCCGAGGATTAACAAAAGCATGGAATCCTAAAGCTACCGCCATTATTGAAGGGATCGATCTAATAACTATGAACCTTGAGACCCTCATGGGAAAGCTTATGACACTCGAGCTAGAAATAAAGGACCACGAGGAATCCTTCGTACAAGAAAAAAAGAAGTAAAAGGCAAAAGAAAAGGGAAAATCTCTGGCTCTCAAGGCTATGAAGTCCTTTTCAAAAGATAGCTCCGACGATAATGAATCAGATGATGAAGAAACAACTCTCACCGCCAAGCACTTTTAAAAGTTTCTCAAGTTCAACAAAGCAAACCGATCTAGATAGGACAATGATGAAGAACCCGCTTGCTACAACTGCAGGAGAACCGGACATATCAAGAGGGATTGTCCCATAGCAAGAAAAGACACCAGCAAATATGAGAAGTCCAACAAAGGAAGCTCATCTTCCCGGAAATACGCAAACATTAGTATCTGGTGTGAAAGCGATGGTAGCGACTTGGACAACGACAAAGAATGCAAGCATAATACAAATATTTGTCTCATGGCGGCCGAGGTACTCGATGACTTCTCTATGAATGCTCTCTCTTATACTTTGTTAGAAAATGCTATTCTGGAGCTACACGATGAACACAAGATTATAAGAAATAAATATAAGAAATATCTCAAAGAGATTGACACTCACAAACAAGAAATAAATAGACTCTCTCATATTATTTTTGATATGAAAGAAAATATCCTGTCTCTGACATAGATGATATTGAGTCTCTACGACAAGAACTCCAAGAATCACAAGACGTCATCAAGAAAAGAGACGTTGAGATTCAATCCCTCAAGGAAGGATATGAATTTTCTATGAATAAGACACTTGCTGCTACCAAAGAGGATATGCAACATCTATAAAAACCTTCTTGTAAATGGCAAGAAACTTATTGCTAAGGGCATAGTCCACACAAATACACAACACCATAATCCTAGGCATACCAACACACATCACAACACTCACAAGAATCATGTTCATAAGAACACAACTCAGAGATCCTCATTTGATCGGACTAACACACGAAGAGAATCCTTAGTAAAGAAAAATACTTCACATCATGCTTTCTATTATCATAACCAAAATGCTCATGTTAGAAGTCCTCAATTCACTAAAACTACTCATACACAAAACACACACTATTTCCCCTCTAGACCTATATCACCTATGAAATGCCACTATTGTGGTTTACATGGACATATCTCTCATTATTGTCAAATAAAAAGAATGTTGATATGAGAATGTTCAAAAGAGTTCCTAAAGCTAACAATCAAGGACCCAAACATTCATGGGTACCAAAATCTTTATCTTCAACTTGTGTTGTAGGTAAACCCCCCTTCGCATGCTAAAAGCAAATGGATCCTCGATAGCGGTTGCTCAAGGCACATGACAGTTACGCCTCACTCTTTGCAACGCTATCGATGAAGAATGAAGAACATGTATCCTTCGGCAACAATCTAAAGGGGTATATCATAGGCAATGGTAACATCGGCTCCCCTCCTTATCCATGCATTAAAAATGTTTGTCTTGTTACAAATCTTAAGCACAATTTTCTTAACATTAGCCATCTTACGGATAATGGCTATGATATTATGTTTGTCAAGCACAAGTGCTTCATCACTGATAGCATTAGTGGGTCTATTGTGTATGAAGGTATTAGAGAGAACAATATTTATGTTCTTTATCTTGTTGAAAATACTAGCAATAACAGGTGCCTAGTAGCAAAAAATGATAAAAGTTGGCTTTGGCATATAAGAGTTGGATATGCCGACATGGACACCATCTTCCAACTATCTAGCAAGAAGCTTGTTAGAGGACTCCCAAGCATTCCTTTCAAGAAATATATGGTATGTGAAGAATGTAATAAAAGTAAGTTGACAAAGTCTTCTTTCAAATCCATCAACTCGGTAAGCACTACTAGACCACTCAACTTATCTATATGGATTTATTCGGTCCTAGTAGAGTGGCTAGTCTTGGTGAAAAACTTTATGCTTTCATTTTAGTTGATAATTTTTCGAGATTTACTTGGCTTATTTTTCTTGCCAGTAAAAGTGATATCTTTCATGAATTTGTTGGATATTGTAAACGTGTTCAAAATGAGAAAGGCATTATGATCAACAAAATTAGAAGTGATCATGGAGGAGAATTTGATAATGTCAATTTTAAAAGGTTCTGTGAAAAGAATATTTTTGGTCATGATTTTGGTTGTCCTAGAACTCCACAACAAAATAGAGTTGTGGAAAGAAAGAATAGAACCCTTGGCGATATGGCAAGGGTCATGTTAAACCAATACAAGCTTTCCCAATACTTTTGAGCGGAAGCCATTAACACGGCAAGTTATGTTATAAATAGGGTCTTGATTAGACCTATTTCTAAGAAAACTCCATATGAGCTTTGGTTTGACAAAATTCCTTCTATTGAATATTTCAAGGTTTTTGGATGAAAATGTTTTATTTTTAACACCAAAGATAACTTAGGCAAATTTGAAGAAAAAGCTTATGAAGGTATCTTCCTTGGTTATTCGATGCACAGTAAAGGTTTTCGTATCTTTAACAAAAAAAGTCTTGTTGTCGAAGAATCAATAAATGTCTCTTTTGATGAACTTAACACATCTACATTCTCCTCCTCCAATGACGTTGATGACATCTCTTTAGGGTTGGAAATCTTTTCTCTTAGAGATACTAGTACTCTCTCATCTAATAATTAAGTTGAGACTACTCCACCCTAAGATTCTCCACCAATAGAGCCTCTTCAGGAGGATTTTCCTAAAGAATGGAGATTTGCCCTCCATCACCCAAAGCAGCTTATCATTGGTGACCCTTCCTCACGGGTTAGTACTAGATCTGCTATACGGTAGCACTATGCAAATATAGCTTTTATTTCTCAAATAGAGCCTAAAAATGTTAATGATGCTTTCAATGATAAATTTTGGATGATTTTCATGCAAGAAGAGCTAATCAATTTGAGCGAAACAATGTTTGGGAACTGTAGAAGCATGAAAAATTTAGCAATCTTGACAACTATGTGCCAAAGCCAGGGAGTAATATGCGCCCAAGCCAGGAAGACATATGCGCCCAAGACAGGACAGCCCACATGCGCACCCAAGTCACCAGAGCAAGCTATGCGCCAATGTTGATGGCATATATCCCCTATGCGCCCACTCTAGACTCCTCAAGAAGGGGGCGCATAGCCCTGTTTCAGGCTATTTGCCCAAGTCAGGATAGCCTACTGACTCGATCAACAACCACGATCAATCGTATACCGAAGCATACGGCCACGTCAGTCTCCACGAGCAGTCGTGCACCGAAGCATGTGGCCACGTCAACCCCACGATCAACCTACGATTACGCAGTCTGCATGCGCCTACACTCTATGCGCCCAAAGCAGGACTATGCGCCCACATGAAAATCAGTGTATTTTTTTATATGGTCGTATAACATTATTCTAGCATAAAAATGACTATACAAAGGGGTCTCATACCTCTTCAAAAGATAGAACGAAGAGCATTTCAAGAGCCAAATTGCTGCCCTTCTTGCCAGTGAGCCGAGAGTTAGTAATTTTCTTAGGTTTTCTTCCACTTTTGTAATCGAAGTGGCAACGGAGTAAAGAAATAACTGCCGTTCGATCTCCATCGTCCCATTCCCCAGAATTATTTTTGTACTCGGGGATCCTCAGCGCAGGATCTCTCAGGCATACTCGATTTGTGGTGCCTTGTGCCAATAAAAAAAGATAGCATTTCTTCTTCTTTTTGTGTGTGTCCACAAAAATGAAGACTCTGCTGGGGACTACTTTTTTCTCTGACGTGAAGATGGTGACCCAATCCGATACCGATAAAGTGGGGACCACTCAGAAGATGTTGATCGTAAAGTTCGATCAGCAGGCATTTGAAGAGATGCTCTCGAGGGACGGCGCTACTCCTTCAAAATTAGTGAAGTCGAACAAGTCTCGCAAGACTTAGCTTTCGAAGGCTCGTGGTGCATATCCTGCCAGTGTCGTAGAAGATATGCAACCAAAGAACTCTGTCACGTGGGTGCATAGATCTTCCACGTGGGCGCATGGAGCTCCCCTGTGGGAGTATAGCTCTTCTACAGAAGCTCCACAAATAAAAAAGGCACATATAGTTCCGGGCTCTACTAGCCCAGCGACTTCTCTCTTGTGCAATCAATAACAGGGTGTTCAACACTCGAAACTTGGCAAAAGAAAACACTACGATGCCAAGAATTGAAGTGTTCGACGCTCTGGGCAAACTCAGCGAGGCTCACAAAAAAAGAAGGCAAAACTGGGAGAAAACAGCGCTGCTTCACGAAGCATGCGCCCAAGAGGGTGTGTGGGCGCATAACTCTGGCCAGAAGACTTCTGTCTTCGATAGACTATGCGCCCGGGGTCATGCGCCCAAGCTATGCGCCCAAGCTCTACTGAACCAAACTATGCGCCCATATCCAGGAAGCTCAGGCATGCTGCCAAGACTTCTGGGAAGCATGCGCCCAAAGGCAGACTCCAGGGTCTATGCGCCTACAGCAAAAAGATAGCCCCCAACACGTATAGCATGGGGTTGTCTTCGAGGTCATCTCAGAACTTAGGTGTGGGGGTTGCCCCTGCACGTGAACTAAGTTCGGATGTGCCAACTCCCCTTACAAACCCATATGCAAAGCTCGACGATGCATGTGACATAGATTTTAAGGCAAAACTTCCTTCCGCTGATTTACGTGACATGATAAATCATAAGCGTAAAGCGAGGAAGGATACGGCAATTCATGGCATACATTCGTACACTAGTATTGTCATCAAATGTTGCTCCTCTAAAACAACGAGAGTGCCTCTGAGGCAGTCCGTGTTTCGACGACTGTATCGTTCTGATGATGAAAAGCCGCTACGTGTTTCATCCAACATAGATTCATGGGGTCCTCCTTACGGGAGCCCCAATCAAAGAAGGTGGACCACGAACCCAACTTTTTCTCTCAGTTCTATAAACAAACGAAGAAGAAGTCTGCCAACAGATAGCCAGCGAGCTGTTACATCTGAAGGAGTCTATATGGGCACTCGGTCAAGGATGAGATTCCGTATAGATGACGAGGACTCCTAAGTTGGAGGTGATGATCCTTCAGCTGGGGGTAGTATTCCCTCAAAATCTGAAGCAGATGACCTTCACACCGGGGGTAGCCTTCCAGATGACGATGATCTCTCCGAGTTTGGCGATGACTATCTACCTCCCTTACCTGAAAACGAGGGACTTTTTAACTCAGAGACAGACAGTATCAGCACCAGTTGTACTGTCTCATTTATTCATCCTCGCATGTTATCCACATACATAGAGGATTGAGAGAAACCTGAAGAAGCCAGTGATCAGACCAACAAACGGCTAGAAAGTCTTGAAATAGCATTTGCCAAGATCACTAATATGCTTACTAGTATCATGGCAGTCCAAACTACTAGGGCTGTTCCTCCACCTCAACCAAACGTCTCAGCACACGTTAGTCCGGCTCATAGCAACACCCCTCCTTCACTACAGAAGGAGTATCATTCCGTTGCACCTCCTCCAGATCATGCAAATGTTGGGGGTGGTCCTTCACCAAATACGCCTGACAACCGTACAGCAGCCATTTCTCAATATCTACTCAATCAACGGAATGCAATTGATTCTCTTGTTGTCTGTCTCGATACCATCTCACACAAAGATGAGCTTCAGAAGAAGGGGATATCTCAACCTTATCCTCCTGAATGGGAGAATGCTACTTGCCCTCCTAACAACAAGCCACTAATGCTAAATTTATTTAACGAGATGACTTTTCCTCGCCAATACATGACATACTTCAACACGCAGACTCTACACTTATATAGGGATGATCCGTTCTTGTCAAAGCTATTTATTAGCACCTTGCAGGGGGTAGCTTTTGAATGGTTCTGCAGTCTGCCTAACGGTTGTATTAATTCCTTTAAAGATTTGTAGAGGTTATTTCTCATTAGGTTTTATGAGAGTGGCATGCATGTTAGTATGTTTACCCTTATTGCGACCACGCAAAGGAGGACTGAGTCTGTTATTGCTTTCATGAACGCTTCAGGCGACTAACATTGAAGATGCACTTCGGTATACCAGACTCAGAACTTATGGATACTTGTCGACATAACTTCCTTCCTACAGAGAAGTTCTGTCAGGGTATACATAAGTACGATACATGGCCTACTTTCATTGGGGCTGCTGATGTTGCTGAAAATAACGTCCCTAATTTGGAATTACTGAGGTTAAAGACAGCCAAATCTGAAGACAAAGGCAAGCACCCTCAAACTATCCTTGTCCGTAGGGGTAAAGGGAAAGAAGTCTTGAAGGTCGACACTTCCATAGGAGCTTCCAATTCTCAGGGCGCTTCTGAAAAACCTAAGGAGACTTTCTTCTTTGACGAGGATGATGTTATTACCATTTTTCACACATTGATGAAAGGTAATAAACTGATATTGCCTCCACCACGACGTCCTGCAGAGGCGAACCAACTCAACGATCTCAACTACTGTCTTTATCATCAGTACGTGCACCACTCTACCAAGGATTGCATCATCCTGAAGAAGAAGATACAACAGCTTATCGACAGCCAAGTGATCAATCTCGAAGCAGAAGACAAGGTCGTATCTTCTAACATGATCTCTCTTCAATTTGGTGACTTTTCTCCCACAGAAGTCCTAGACGGCGTAGTTCCAATCTCCAAGGCAATAATGGCAGTCGTCAACCTACTGCCAGCTGAGATCATGTAGGTCCATCCAGATCTTGTGCAAGAAATGACTCAGGGGGTGGTATCTTGCAAAGTAAAGAGGGACAAGAAATACAAATCATGTCATATGGTGCCTTCTCCCATTTACGAAGTTTTATCTGGCAAGACGCGATCTGGGAAGGCTTACCTACGGACTTGTGACCCCTCACAAGAAGAAGCAGTACTTTCTCAAGCTCCTGTTACCTCCATAAGTTCAGAAGCCAGTCCGTCTAAGTCCTCAACTACTGACAAAGTCAAGCAGAAGGAGACGCAATTTGACAAGTCTTTGAAGGCGCCAACTCTCAAAGGCATGGATCGGCCTTACAAATAAATCATAAGCGTAAAGCGAGGAAGGACACGGCAATTCATGGCATACATTCGTGCACTAGTATTGTCATCAACTGTTGCTCCTCTAAAACAACGAGAGTGCCTCTGAGGCAGTCCGTGTTTCGACGACTGTATCGTTCTGATGATGAAAAGCCGCTACGTGTTTCATCCAACATGGCTTCATGGGGTCCTCCTTACGGGAGCCCCAATCAAAGAAGGTGGACCACGAACCCAACTTTTTCTCTCAGTTCTATAAACAAACGAAGAAGAAGTATGCCAACAGATAGCCAGCGAGCTGTTACATCTGAAGGAGTCTATATGGGTACTCGGTCAAGGATGAGATTCCGTATAGATGACGAGGACTCCTAAGTTGGAGGTGATGATCCTTCAGCTGGGGGTAGTATTCCCTCAAAATCTGAAGCAGATGACCTTCACACCGGGGGTAGCCTTCCAGATGACGATGATCTCTCTGAGTTTGGCGATGACTATCTACCTCCCTTACCTGAAAACGAGGGACTTTTTAACTCAGAGACAGACAGTATCAGCACCAGTTGTACTGTCTCATTTATTCATCCTCGTATGTTATCCACATACGTAGAGGATTGAGAAAAACCTGAAGAAGCCAGTGATCAGACCAACAAACGGCTAGAAAGTCTTGAAACAGCATTTGCCAAGATCACTGATATGCTTACTAGTATCATGGCAGTCCAAACTACTAGGGCTGTTCCTCCACCTCAACCAAACGTCTCAGCACACGTTAGTCCGGCTCATAGCAACACCCCTCCTTTACTACAGAAGGAGTATCATTCCGTTGCACCTCCTCCAGATCATGCAAATGTTGGGGGTGGTCCTTCACCAAATATGCCTGACAACCGTACAGCAG
This sequence comes from Iris pallida, assembly GCA_029216955.1. Taxonomy (NCBI): domain Eukaryota; kingdom Viridiplantae; phylum Streptophyta; class Magnoliopsida; order Asparagales; family Iridaceae; genus Iris; species Iris pallida. Next base: position 5,653,169 of record JANAVB010013999.1, read on the forward strand.
CCATTTCTCAATATCTACTCAATCAACGGGATGCAATTGATTCTCTTGTTGTCCGTCTCAATACCATCTCACACAAAGACGAGCTTCAGAAGAAGGGGATATCTCAACCTTATCCTCCTGAATGGGAGAATGCTACTTGCCCTCCTAACAACAAGCCACTAATGCTAAATTTATTTAACGAGATGACTTTTCCTCGCCAACACATGACATACTTCAACACGCAGACTCTACACTTATATAGGGATGATCCGTTCTTGTCAAAGCTATTTATTAGCACCTTGCAGGGGGTAGCTTTTGAATGGTTCTACAGTCTGCCTAACGGTTGTATTAATTCCTTTAAAGATTTGTAGAGGTTATTTCTCATCAGGTTTTATGAGAGTGGCATGCATGTTAGTATGTTTACCCTTATTGAGACCAAGCAAAGGAGGACTGAGTCTGTTATTGCTTTCATGAACGCTTTAGGCGACTAACATTGAAGATGCACTTCGGTATACCAGACTCAGAACTTATGGATACTTGTCGACATAACTTCCTTCCTACAGAGAAGTTCTGTCAGGGTATACATAAGTACGATACATGGCCTACTTTCATTGGGGCTGCTGATGTTGCTGAAAATGACGTCCCTAATTTGGAATTACTGAGGTTAAAGACAGCCAAATCTGAAGACAAAGGCAAGCACCCTCAAACTATCCTTGTCCGTGGGGGTAAAGGGAAAGAAGTCTTGAAGGTCGACACTTCCATAGGAGCTTCCAATTCTCAGGGCGCTTCTGAAAAACCTAAGGAGACTTTCTTCTTTGACGAGGATGATGTTATTACCATTTTTCACACAATGATGAAAGGTAATAAACTGACATTGCCTCCACCACGACGTCCTGCAGAGGCGAACCAACTCAACGATCTCAACTACTGTCTTTATCATCAGTACGTGCACCACTCTACCAAGGATTGCATCATCCTGAAGAAGAAGATACAACAGCTTATCGACAGCCAAGTGATCAATCTCGAAGCAGAAGATAAGGTCGTATCTTCTAACATGATCTCTCTTCAATTTGGTGACTTTCCTTCCACAGAAGTCCCAGAGGGCGTAGTTCCAATCTTCAAGGCAATAATGGCAGTCGTCAACCTACTGCCAGCTGAGATCATGTAGGTCCATCCAGATCTTGTGTAAGAAATGACTCAGGGGGTAGTATCTTGCAAAGTAAAGAGGGACAAGAAATACAAATCATGTCATATGGTGCCTTCTCCCATTTACGAAGTTTTATCTGGCAAGACGCGATCTGGGAAGGCTTACCTACGGACTTGTGACCCCTCACAAGAAGAAGCAGTACTTTCTCAAGCTCCTGTTACCTCCATAAGTTCAGAAGCCAGTCCGTCTAAGTCCTCAACTACCGACAAAGTCAAGCAGAAGGAGACGTAATTTGACAAGTCTCTGAAGGCGCCAACTCTCAAAGGCATGGATCGGCCTTACAAATTTTACATACTGGCACAGGTGGCCAATACACCTGCCAGGTTGTCTTTGTTCGATCTATTGCGACTCTCCAAAGAAATACTGAAGGCCTTAAGTGAGGAATTGCTACATGTCGACTCTTATCTCGCAGAAGTCAAAGCCCCCGCTGAAGATCCCGTCTCGTGTCCTCACCGCCATAGCACTATGGAAGTGGTGCCCAACATCACCTTTTCACAGGAGGACATGCTACTAAAGAACAATCGTCATGATAGACCTTTATACTATACAGGGTATATCGAGACGATTAAGGTGGATCAGATGCATATCGATCCAAGTTCCTCCCTCAGCATCATTCCTAGAAGTTTACTCCAAATTCTAGGGATCCTTTTGTACAAGCTATCTACAACCAATACAACTATCATAGCTTTTAATGCTAGAAGAAGCCACCCGCTGGGCAAGATCCGTCTCAAGTGCCAGATTGGCGTTCTCCGAATAGAGGTTTCTTGCTATGTAATCGACGCCAATGTATCCTACAACGTCTTGTTGGGACGTTCGTGGATACACGAGAACATGATCGTTCCTTCTACACTTCACCAGTGCTTCAAGTATGTCAATGGTGATGGCATCATGAAGACGAAGTTTGTCGATGTCGATCCTTTTAAGGGTGTTGAAGCCTATTACGGAGATTCGGTACTTTATCAACCTCAGCCTCCTAAAGACGATGGCAACGAAGCTGACGATGAAGCTAAAGTTAATTCATCCACCAGTGACGGTCCCCTAATTATCCGATTCAAAGGACGTACTACTCCAAAAAGTACTCCAAAACCTCTCATAATCTGGGTTAAAAAGAAGAATCCTGATAAGGTCAAACCCTTGACCATCACTCTTCGCAAAATACCTCAGGTAGAACCTGCTGAAGTCCGTCCTCCCAATCACAACACTGAAGCTGACTATGACTCTGGGAAAATGCAACTTTATCGATATAGTTGGCAAGCCAAGAATATCTTCCAGAACATGGGATATGATATAAAAAGTGACCAGGGTCTAAACTACGGTCAAGGACGACGATTGCCAATCCGTCACTTTGCTCCTCCCGGCAAACTCGAAAACTATTATCAAGAAAATGGTATTAGTTTGGGTTACATTACTCCTCCAAGAACTCCTAAAAGATCAGACATCAAAGCATATCGTTGTTCTCATTCTTCTGACTCCTGCCTTTTGGATTCAGACTCCAGTATTGGAGACATGTTCAAAGCAACTTTGTCCGTCAACATGGTATCAGTTGACCAAATTGCAGATGATGTCTAATCGATCGAGCTTGAATAATGGGTTCAAAAGATGGATACTAGGTGGGAGTTATGTTTCGAACAACATGAACCACCTACTGAAGACGAAGTCGTCCAAATTAATTTAGGAGATGAATTATCTCTTAAACCAATCTTCATCAGCAAGGGTCTGTCTGGCAAAGAACGACAATCTCTTATACAGCTTATAAAAGAATACATTGACGTCTTTACATGGAGCTTTGAAGACATGCCAGGCTTGGACCCTAAAGTTGCTATGTACCGCCTAAATATCTCTTCCAAAGCTAAGCCAGTGAAGCAGCAGCAACGATGATTCCGACCAGATATCATGGAGGCCATCGAGAATGAAGTCGAGAAGCTTATTTCAAGTGGGTTCATTCGCGAAGAACAACACCCTGACTGGGTTACTAACATTGTGCCAGTTATGAAAAAGAATGGTAAAGTTTGAGTTTGTATCGATTACCGTGATTTAAACTCTACATGCCTGAAAGATGAGTTCTCTCTTCCTATCATCGACGTAATGATCGAAAACACTTGCGGCTTCGAGCGGATGTCCTTCATGGATGGGTTTTCAGGCTACAACCAGATTAAGATGTTTCCCGACGATAAGAAATACACATCTTTTCGAACACCGTTGGGGGTATACTGCTATACGGTGATGCCCTTCGGATTAAAAAATGCAAGGGCGACAAACCAGCGAGCTATGAACATAATTTTTTATGATCATTTGCACGTAACAGTAGAATGCTACGTAGATGATATCGTAGTTAAAAGTCGTCATAAGGGCAACCACCTCCAAGATTTGAGAATGGTGTTTGAACTAATGCGTACACACCAACTCATGATGAATCCAACCAAGTCTTTTCTGGAAGTCTCCATTGACAAATTCTTTGGTTTTGTTATCACTTCAAAGGGTATACATCTTGACCCAGAGAAAGTAAAACTTATCCTCGATATGCATCCCCCAAGAAATCTCAAAGAGCTATGCGGACTTCATGGAAGGCTAGCCTACATCAGACGATTCATTTCAAACCTTTCTGGAAGGTGTCAGCCGTTTACTCAGCTCATGAAGAAAGGAGTATCTTTGGCTGGACCGAACAATGTCAACGTACATTTGACGATATCAAGAAGTATCTCACAAGCCCCCAGTATTGGTGGCTCCAATAATGGGGAAGCCCTTCCTACTATATGTCCGCACTATAAACCATTCCCTTAGTGCCCTATTAGCTCAGAAGAATAAAGGCGACCATGAACATGCAATCTTCTACCTCAGCCGCACGATGGTGGGTGCCGAGCACAGATACACACCTGTGGAAAAGAATGTCTCGTACTAGTATTTTTTATCCAAAAGATACGCCACTATGTGTCTGGGCAGACTATCCATATCATATCTAAAGTCAATCCTTTCAGAATACTCATAACTAAACCTGGTTCTCTTAATTCCCATTTAGCTACATGGACAATGCTGTTGACTCTATACGATATGTTGTTCATCCCTCAGAAGGAAGTAAAAGGCCAAGCGTTAGCTGATTTCCTAGCAGCTCATCCGGTGCCAGAATCTTCCAAACTCTAAGATAAAATCCCCGATGAAGTAGTGGAGTCTAACACCGCAACTGAGGAGATCCCCATTTGGCAAATATTCTTTGACGGTGCATCAAGAACAGGACCTAAAGGAAATATCTTGGCCGGAGTAGGCATCATTCTTGTGTCACCTGACCATCTGGTTATACAACATTCATATTCTCTCGTGGAACCCTGTACTAATAACGTGTTCGAATATAATGCCCTACTGATCGGCCTTCAACTGGCAAAACAACTGGAAGTTGACTATTTATAAGCTTACGGCGATTCTAAGCTAATAGTTAGTCAGGTACGAGGGGATTATGATGTTCGTCACGAAGACCTCATTCCATATCACAAAGCGACAATAGAATTGGCTTCTACTTTTGTTAGATTCTTCATTGAGCACGTGCCTCGACTACAGAATATAGAAACAGATGCTTTAGCCGGTCTTATTGCTTCCTTGACCGTCCCTACCAATACTCAGCATTCGATCACAGTGTCTGGTCGAGAACTATTCTGTATGAAAAATGCCTTGCATATTCATCACAGTTATGCAACAGAAACAAACGTCAACGTTAAAGAAATGGAGATTTCCTTTCATAGACTACGCCATCTACAGAATCCTTCCTGCGGACCCAAAGGAAGCAGTGTCTGTCAAAAGGCTATCCCTCAGATTTTACTATGATACAGCTACCAAAATTCTGTACCGACGCTCTTACGATGGGCTACTGTTACGATGTTTATCAGATACATAAGCCAATCATGCACTCCGTGAGGCTCATGACAGAGTTTCTGGAGCACATCAACTAGGCCCCAAATTACAAGATCGCCTTAAACGAAAGGGTTATTATTGGCCCATGATGATAGCAGATGTTGTTGAATATGTAAAAAAGTGTAGGGTTTGTCAGTTCTATGCCGACTTTATTCATTAACATTCGGAGTTTCTACACCCAACGGCAGCATCTTGGCCTTTTGAAGCCTGGGATATGGACGTCATAGGCCCAATAAGCCCGCCATCTTCCAGAGAACATCGGTTCATCCTAGCTATAACCGATTACTTCTCCAAATGGGCAAAAGCTATACCGCTCACCGAAGTGAAGACGTCGAACGTGATCAGTTTTATAAAATATCATGTTATATATCGCTTCGGCCTACCTTGCAGGATCATCCATGATAATGGTCCACAATTTGCGAGCCATGCATTCTATCGGTTCTGCGATAAGAATTGAATCCAAAATATAGCATCTACTGCCTACAATCCAGCGGCTAATGGGTTTGCAGAAGCCTTCAATAAGACCATCATTAAACTTTTCAAGAAGTTCGTGTCTTCAATCAAGCGCGATTGGAATGAGAAGCTCGGCGAATGTCTCTGGGCCTATCGTATAACGGTCCAGACTCCAATAGGCGGTACGTCATTCTCTCTGGTTTATGGGAGCGAAGCCATTCTTCTCCTAGAAATCTAGATTCCCTCTCTTCGAGTAGCCTTAGCCAATGAGTTGACTGCCGAAGAAAGTTACCGTCTGCGACTACAAGAGCTCGAAGTGCTAGACGAAAAATACTTATTAGCTCAACAGCATTTTGAGCTATACCAAGCACGCATTTCCAGAGCCTTTAATAAAAAGGTAAAGGAAAGAATCTTCCAAGTTGGTGATCTGGTCTTAGTAGTGAGAAGACCAATGGTCATGACATACAAGACAAAAGGAAAATTCTAGTCTAAATAGGAGGGCCCTTTCGTTATAGAAATAATGTATTCTAACGGTGCGTATCGACTGACCAAACCTGATGGTGACTTGCTCATGATGCCAATCAACGACAAATTCTTGAAGAAATATTATGTGTATCTTTCATAAACAGCGTTCACATATACCCTATTTTAGTCATATAAATGTACAGTACAATGTTTATGTGATTCAAAAAAAGTTATTTTTACTACTATCTGTATTTCAAGAGTCTTGAATACGCCAAATAGGTCCTCTAAAAAGATTCTCCAGTGGAATTATTTCTATTTTGGACTCTGCCCAAACTCGGTTTGACGAAAACAAGTCACGTCCATTTAATTTCTGAGCAAAACATTCATCAAGGATAATCACATCCATATTACCTCTGAATTATCCACTCCTACCTAATATTATATATCCTTCCACGTCTATACTACCTCTGGTTAGATATAGAACATCCTCTGCTATTACGTCCATATTACCTCTATTAGCAGCTTCTTTCAACTTATTATCTATATTCAAGAACCTTGAATATAAAACGGATAATAAGTCCTCATCAAATTCTCCAGCGGAATACCCACCAGAAATATCCTTACTATGTCCACATTATCTCTAGTTCTGATATTTTATAAACTTCATTCATGAATTTTGAAAGCTAAAAGATTCTTTATTAAAAACGTCTATCAAAAGACAGAGAAAAGAAAAAGATACAGGAGTCTTGACGGTAATTGAGCCTATTAGAAGAGAAAAATCTAAGGGATACATAATCGATTGATACTATCCCTTAGAGCCGTAATTTCGGCTTCGGACTTCACATTAGCACGGCGGTGCGCCTCTTCTTGACGAACAGCCTCATCCTAGAAGGGGATCAGATTCACGTGCTCTCCCTCCAGCTTCACCAGCTGTTCTTTTAAGTGGTCGAAAGTTATGGCGATCATGGCAGCATGAACCAAATAGTCCTCATGTTCAGACGTCGCTGACCTCAAGCTGGCCTCCAGTTGAGAAATCTCACTTTGGATCCGTGTAATATGATTATATTTCTCAGTAATCTGTGCAGCCATCTTATTCTTCGAAGCAACACGTGCCTCACTCGCAGCATTGAACTGCTCATACTGATCAGCCAATTGACTGATCTCTTGAGCGAAGACATCCTTCCTTGCTTGGAAATTAGCCCCTTCTTTCGTGAAAGTCGCAACTAAGGCTTCGCCTTCTGTAAGAAATAGCAACGTCGGGCTCCGTTGTTTGGCATCTCAGAATCTGGCCACCTGACTCTCCAGATCATTCAGAACCCTCCTTAGAGCATTAGCCCGCTCTTCATAGCCGACGATGCTCTCAAGGACTGCCACCGGGAATTCAGCAACAGCCTTCACAGGGCCAAAGGTGGCATTCTGGTTCAAGACCCCAGGAAGCTTTACTTTCAAAATAGAATATGAAGCTTTGACAACTTCGTGGGCCATCTCGTCGTCTTCGGTGGAGGTCGTCGAAAAGGAAGCTTGATGAGGTTCTTCCGCTCCAAGAAGAGATGCCAGACAAGAAGCTAAAACTGACAAAAAATAATATATGTATCAGTAACAAAAAATGGAGAGTCCGAAAGAGTTGTAATTTTGTACCTTCGGCATGCTCAGTGCCAACTTGGGCTAAGTCATCGGTCTTGGCTTCAGGGAAACCGAGAGTAGGCCCATGTTGTTCAAAAAGAACAATATCGAGGCCTCGAGCAGCATCAGGCTGGGTATCTTCCAAGACCCCAGCTGGACCGAGAGCAGATTCAGTAATTGCCATCTCAGTAGGCTGTTCAACCTTTCATTCTACAGCCGATGCCGGCTTACTAAAAAATCCCTCCATACCAGCAAATTCAGAGAAACCAGGGACAACCTCTTTTTTCTCCCCTAATGCCTGGGGCTATCTCTATGACTGGTTCTTTCTCCTTGTCTCCAAGGGAATATATAATGGCAATCAGCCTCACGAGGAGCACGCAAAATCGAAGTAAAAAAATCTCATCCGAAGAGAGGTGCAAAGATAACGTACCCATGGGAGGGTGAGGCGATTGGACTTGATTCTCGTCTAACTCTTTTATTATGGCCCCAATTTCAGACATCGCCGCCAAGGAGATATCGAAAGAAGGACTGGCTTTCTGGTCGTCACTATAATTCGGGCATTCGTCTTGATCATCCTTTTGATTCAGCTTCCTTGACTGGCGAAGGCTGAACGTCTTCTGCCGGTCCAGGACAAGGAGGGGACACTGTTGCCACGTCCACTTCCTCAGACGAGGAGGCACCTGTCTCAGCTGTAACTTTAGAGTCCTGTGTAATGGACAAATGCAAGGGTGAGAAAGCTTGTAATGGCTTGACCAAAATGGCTATGGAGTCTAAGAAGGGATCTATCTCCCGAATGGTAACGGCCCGCGACACCGTTCCACTACTTCCAGTTTGCCGTGAAGACCTTCTCAAGGGAGGTGAGCCAGCACCAACTTCCTTGGCTCTCGTTAGGGCAACAGTCTTCTTCTTTCTCTTAAAAGTTGGCTCCTGGACCAATTCAGTTGAAGCTTTCCTCCTCTGAGGAGGATTGGAAAGAGCAGAATCATCTTTCGTGCCCTCCTTTGGAGGTACTGCCTGCTCCCTAAGGATAGCCCTCGGCCGTGGTGCTGCAGTTGGCTTCACGGCTGGAGGAGCGCTCTCCTTCTTACGGCCCTTCGGCACCTTTTGGGCTCATTTCGCAGAAGGGGGGCCAAACCGAGTCCCCAATATCAAGCTCTGTTCACGATCATACCGGGGATGAAAGGTATTGATCTGAACATGAAACTTGGCAGCAACATAGCACATGTGGGTTTCGGGCTTATCTACCGGCAGAGTAAAGATTGCCCCGTGCATCCGGCGTTGTAATATATCCAGGCACGTGCCCCGTCAATTATGCTGCCTATTGACTCCAAATGCGGGCTAGCATTTCCCAAAAGGAGCTGGCTGTAGCCAAACTGCCGTACGAAATGACTCGGCAGGTATGGCTCCAGATAAGCATGGTTCCTGTTTCTGAGCACAGATGCGACGTCCTAATAGACTGAAGCCAGAGAAATGCCCCAACAGTCAAGCTAGTGGTATGAACTCCCTCATCCACTAAGATATCTCCTGTACTACCACTGTCGGACGAAAGGGATACCCTGAAGAACTCGTAGTTCTGCAAGAAGCTTAAAGCCCTTCTACAAGCGGGTACACCAGTGACGGCCCAGTCTGCATCACGAAATCTGTGAAGAAAGGCGTCTCCTGCCAAAGAGTCCGCCGTCGGCCTAGCGTTCATCAGGGTAGGATAGTGCAGCAGCAGCCATCCCATCAAGAAATGATACGAAAGTTTGGTCCGGGTGAAGTTGGTTCTACCTTCAGAAATCACCGCATTTCTAACAAAATCTCATAGACCCCGTTTAGTGGCACAGACCATCGCAAGAAGCAAGGCAAGCCAGTATCCGAATACCAGCTTCACAGCAAAAAGTATTATGCTCCGGCTTATCCTCTCGGTAGTCCCTGAACCCCAAGGGACTATACAGTCACGAAGCCAGGTCATCAAGAAAGCTGCCAGCACAGCTTTCTTCGACAACAGATATTCAGCTTGACGGAAGTAGTGACCGATCGGGAACTTCCCCTCAGGATCATCACTGTCCTCAGCATCTATTGTATCATAATCTGCCATCCGGACTTCTATCTCGGACTTGATCATAGGTTTTAAAATCGAAAAGGAGGCCGAATCCTCTCTTTCTCCTTGAACGAAGACGTAGCACGTCCAAGCTCTTGTGTGGGGATTGGCCGCCTCGGTCCTATCTTTCTTGTTGATCCTATGGCAGATGAGGAGGTGGCAGAATAACTCCTTGTATACATATATCATCTCAGAGTTCTCATTCTCCAGGTCTCAGAGCTTCTCATCACAAGGCACATACTCTTCATATGGCTCTGTGCCCCAAAGAAGCTTCGACACTTCCTGCATCTCTGTCACGACCCGCACCCTAGAGTAAGGGCACGAGACGTGGGTACGTCCAGCCTACGCCGCAGTGTCGGTGGTAGAACGCTATCCTAGGTCAACATCTAACAGTATAAAGGTACCTGTACAGTATATACTCTCCGAATGGAGGTGACATAGCAAATACAGTCTCAATCACAATTAAGGTAGAACAGGATAAAGATAGATAGATAGATAAATATCCAGAACAGAAGAAATCACAGAGATACAATCCAGAAGTCTAAGTGTCTAAAATAAGTACATATCCCAAAATCTCAAAATCTATATACAGTAATCCATGAAAAGTAAAGACATCCTAGTCTAAGGGAGTGTCATCTACTACTAGTGGATCTTGCTGCTGGTCCAAGTCCAAGCACTCATCTAGTGTAGCACCGTAGTAGGTAGGGCAGAACGCCTCAGCCTCGTCCTCTGTAATATTTCAACAGGTCTAGTCAGGATATATAATCATGCTAAAGAGTAAGATACAAGATACTGAAAGAATAACATGATAAAAAGGAAGACTGTAAATAAATAGATACAGTATATAGAGAACTATCAGTGACTGGTGATTCAGAACATAAGACGGTTATATAAACGGCACGGTGTTGTACACGAGTAATCTACAGAGGTTGTATACGAGTAATCTACAGTATTGAATACAAAACTACTTCTACTCCCCCGCCCCAATCAATACACAAAGATCTAGCAAAGTTATGTTATTGTACACGAAGGTCATGTGAATACATGATTATACACGATTTCACACGTTTCGTACACGAATGTTACGAATACAAGGAGTACACGATGCTCACGATAAAGTACACGAACACAAATATCCGATATATCCGCTAAGGGGATAACATCGCACGACAAGATCCATATAGTACTAATCCGTGTTTCCAACGTGTCAGCATCATGTAAAGTAATCTAAAGAAGGAAATATACTCCTAATACAGGATATGAAATGATCAGAGAATGTACTCGCTTGTATCCTGAGAATCTGAAGATTATCTACTATCCGAGGAGTGGTGTCTGTCTCCTATAGAACAGTACAAGTCACTATGAGTCTAAAATGATAATAAGATGCAAGTTAATGCATTCTACATGAATCTAGGTCAATCTAGACCAAAGTCAACTCTTGGTCAACTCTGGTCAACCCTAGAAGTCAAATTAGGTTAACTAGGTCAAATCTAAGTCAAACAAGTCTATACTAGTCTAACTAGTCTATTCTAGGTCTAACAAGGCTATACAAGTCCAATCTAGACTCACTAGGCAAACAGACACACCCATAGGCTATATCATGCCTATAAACCAAACCATATCACATATACACAACCATATGTATATCTAAAATATAATACACTCATTGATATATTTATAATCTAATATAGAACACACATCCTAATAATGTATCTAATATAATATAGTACATTCACATATATATAGGATACATATATGTACATGCCACATACCCATATATATATACATGTGTATATATACACATACATAGAGAATAAGGAAAAGGAATGTGGTGGTGACATGTGTGTGTGTGTTAGTGAGACATAAACAGTGTCACAGAAATCAGTGAAGTATATTAGGTAAATTCAGTGTAACACATTGTGCTCTTGTGTCAAGGAGTGTCAGGGAAATACATTTGTGTGTGGTGAAAAATCAGTGATACAGTGAGCTAACTAACAATATAAAATCTGGAAAAAATAGTTGACAGTTCACAGGGAAACAATCAGTGGCTTATACATTTGTGTGTGGTATTCCCGAAACAGTGAGCATATGATAGAGTGTGTGTGTACAGAAAATTAGGAAATAGTGAGTGATACATTTTGAAATCCGTGAGGGGAAATTTGGAATTATAGAGTGATATCCTGGAAACATTGACAGTTCAATATATAACTCAAACTCAGGTTTGATGGGAGAGCATGACAGTTCTTTAATAAACCCAATGATAGTTGAATGGAAGAACCAGGACAGTTAACATACAATCCAAACAGTGGATGAAACCTGGATGTACATTGGCAGTTTATATTTGAATCGAAATTAGCTCAATAACAAATGAATCCAAGTTACAAAGTTTAGTATCTAAATAGAATGAAATCAGTCATTCAACCCAGTTTAAATAGGAAGGGAAACAATTCCCAGTTTAACAGTTTCATTAAATTCAATTGCCAATCGAACCAACACAAGTCCCAAATTCCATTTCCTGATCATAAAACCTAATCTAATTAGTAAAACCAATCCAGTAGGCATTAATACATATGCTCATATCCAATGTGACAATTTAACATTAAATTAAACTGTTTAAAATGGAATTTAAACTCAGAAGTTCAGAAATGAAGTATCAGTCCATAACAATCACCAACTAACCAATTCAAATCAAATACTCCACATCAACACCTAAACTAACATGTAAACTCAAATAACATACATTATTAATCATGTTAGGATCTAATTAGCAATTAAAATTACAATTAAAACCATTAAAGATTGAATTAAAATAGTGAACAGGGACAAAACTGTGCACTGCACAGTGCACACCCCGAGCACGACCAACTGCATGTCCGACACGACATGAGAGGTCGTGTCACTTGGGGAACCATGTGTCAGTGGTCGCCCCAACACGTGTGTCCAATATCACGTGTCCACGCGGCGTTTGCTGCGTGCAAACGACCCCGAGCAGCAGGGGAATGGCACTGCTCGCGCACGTGTCGTGCACCCGCGTGTTCGTGTGTCCAAACCGACACGACACGACACCAATATCAACTCAGAACACCAGAAATTAATAAACGAGCCTAAAATCTAATTTTCTATTAAAAAATACTCCAGAAATCAAATCGAAATGTCCTTTGGAGCATTTCATCAAACACATTCATGCATGGACTGATACGTGTCCGATATGGACACGTATTGGACACGAATCCTAGGGATAGCTATACCTACAGTTAGGATAGGCCTAGGGCTTCCTAAATATGCAATGAAAACCCTATTTTATGGTGTGGATTAGAAATTACCTATAGGTTTGCAAAGGCTCAAAAAGCCCCAATAAGAGTGGATCCTCAAGCCACCAAAACTCCTTCAAGTTGTCCACACTCTAAAATTTCTCACCACAAACAGCAAGTAGAAGAAATTTAGAACCTATTGCAATTGATTTGGATGGAAAAGGAATTAAATAGGATTTTCTAGGAATTATTGAAGATGGAGCATACCTCTCTTTTTCCGACTTGAGAACTTCCTAGAGGAGGCTAGCCCTAACTTTGAGGAGGCATTAAATAGATGGGGGGATTAGTGCTGGCCGGCCATGAGGAGGGTGTTGGGCTAGGTTAGGGTTCCACTAGTGGTCCATGGGCCTCTATGGGCCTAAGTCATAAATCATGACTTGTGAAATCACAAGCCATTAACTAGCCTAATAAATTCTTATTTTCTCCTAATAATTTCTAATGAGTTGATATCACTACTTAGGTCAAGCTAGGGTTACACACTCTAACCAAGTAGTCATGACCTAGGTTAGCTTCTAGGACAGTCTCCTAAGACATCCTGAGTCAAAGTCAATAATAGCACCAAATCAATTATACAAAAAATCACTGAAAAATTCTAATAATTATAATTAATATTAATAATTCCAAATAATTCCAAAATTTTAAAAATGACCAAAATACCCTCAAGCTAGAAATGTGGTAGTGACAATCTCGTGGAGAGCCAATCCTATCTCCCTGCCCGGAGTAAAGAAAGTACAAGTATGAAGGTTGTATAACTCCGCCATGGAGACAAACATTGGCCAGTGACCTTTATGTCATATTGGGTGGCCCTAATAGCATAAAAAAGGACAGCAGTCTTCAAGGTGGCTTCATACGTGGAAAGCACCCAGTTAGTGAGGTTGCTCCAGAATGAAACTGAATACCTCCAACCTTCAATCTGCATCTTTCCTATATGATACGACACGTCCCTCGACATCATCAGATTGTAACCCCCTCGACAACATAAGGGTAGAACTCAGTCGGGATGTCGTTTATTACGGCACCAGGTTGCAACCCCCTCGTGGAGTAAGATATAGAGCCCCTGACACACTTGAAAGTTTCTTCATTTCGATCTCCCAAGTCAAACAGTATTCTTCCGAAGATGACCTCGAAAAGCTCAGGGGTTAGCTCCCATTTCATCTGTTGCCGCACGATTAAGACAGTGAACGCAGACAAAGGATACTGACGCTCCATCAATAGTAGCCATATCCTCTGATTGTTCAGCCTAACCACCAGTGGGATTCTTAAGCGTATCATCTCGCCATCTTCGAACCCCACACTGTCACTGAACAGGAAGTACGGATTCTTGAAATAACGTGCCCCTCCGAGCAAGAGCTTTTCGTCGTTAATCATCTGCTTCAGGAAGGTCTTATCCTGTTCAAGTATGGCGATCGTCCGTTCCGTAGGCTGGTTATGACTGATCTTGGCCTGAACCTTTCTAACCATGTTAGTTATAAGGCTTGTGCCGAGGACTTGGCAAGCAGAGCCGAAAGGGATTCCACCAAGTTCCGGGACAAACATGTCAACTACAAGGACAAAAGAGAAAGTTAGACTCAGGATCTGTAGAAAAAACTAGGTGCTGGAGGAATCCTATGCGCCCAAAGGGAGAGCTATGCTATGCGCCCACTGCATCACGAGAAGACGGTCCATGCTTCTTCCAAAGTATTTCGAACTCGTTCAAGTATCGAAAACTTTGAAGGGGGTCTTGTAGAAGCATAATTTTTTTCGCAATCTTAACAACTATGCGCCCAAGCCAGGGAGTAATATGCGCCCAAGCCAGGTAGACATATACGCCCAAGTCAGGATAGCCCACATGCACCCAAGTCACCAGAGCAAGCTATGCACCCATGTTGATGGCATACATCCCCTATGCGCCCACTCTGGACTCCTCCAGAAGGGGCACATAGCCTTGTTTCAGGCTATGCATCCAAGTCAGGACAGCCCCCCGACTCGATCAATACCTACGATCAATCGTACACCGAAGCATACGGCCATGTCAGTCTACACGAGCAGTAGTGCACCGAAGCATGCGGCCATGTTATCCCCATGATCAACCAACGACCACGCAGTCTGCATGCGCCTACACTCTATGCACCTAAAGCAGGACTACACGCCCACATAAAAATTAGTATATTTTCTTATATGGGCGCATAACATCATTCTAGCACAAAAATGACTATAAAAAGGGGTCTTATACCTCTTCAAAAGACAGAACGGAGAGCATTTCAAGAGCCAAATTGCTGCCCTTCTTGCTAGTGAGCCGAGAGTTAGCAATTTTGTTAGATTTTCTTCCACTTTTGTAATTGGAGTGTCAACGGAGTAAAAGAGCAACTGTCGCTCGATCTCCATCGTCCCATTCCCCCAAAATTCTTTATGTACTCGGGGATCCTTAGTGCAGGATCTCTCAGGTGTACTCGATTTGTGGTGGCTTGCGCCAATAAGAAAAGACATCATTTCTTCTTCTTTTTTGTGTGTGTCTACAGGAACTTGTTCCTAAGCCACACAACTATCCCATTATTGGAACAAAGTGGGTAATTTGAAATAAGATTAATGAAGATGGTTTCGTCACTCGTAAAGCCCGATTGGTTGCTCAAGGCTATAACCAAGAGGAAGGCATTGAATACAAAGAAACTTATGCTTTGGTTGCTCGTCTTGAATCCATTTGAATGCTTTACGCTTTTGCTTGTTTTAATGATTTTAAGCTTTTTTTCAAATGGATGTCAAAAGTTCCTTTTTAAATGGGTTTATTAAAAAAGAAGTTTACGTCAAGCAACCTTCCGATTTTGAGGATTTTTAATTTTTTAATCATGTTTTTAAACTACATAAAGCCCTCTATGCTGTCAAACAAGCTTCTCGTGTTTGGTATGAGCGCCTTAGCTCATTTCTCACAACTTTTCTAAGCGCAAAGTTGACACAACACTTTTTATCAAAACTCTTAATGACACGCTTTTGTTAGTCCAAATTTATGTTGATGATATTATTTTTGGTTCCACTAACAAGACACTATGTGTAGAATTCGCCAAGGTTATGCAGGATAAATTTGAAATGAGCATGATGGAAGAATTGTCCTTCTTTCTTGGTCTACAAATCAAGCAAGGACCTCAAGGCACATTCATCAATCAAGCTAAATATACAAAGGATCTTCTTAAGCACTTTGAACTAGGCTCATCCAAAATAATGAGGACTCCTATGGCCACAACGACCAAGCTTGATCAAAATGTCATTTCAGTAGACATTCGTAAGCATCGAGGTATGATTGATAGTTCACTCTATTTAACTGCTAGTCATCAAGACATCATGTTTAGTGTTTGTATTTGTGCACGATTCCAAGCAAATCCCAAGGAATCTCACTTATGTGCTGTTAAACGCATTTTTTCGTATCTCAAAGGAACCATTAACATGGGACTTCGGTATCTAATATCCTTATCCTTTGAGCTTCTCGGATACTCGAAAGCAGATTTTATCGGTTGCAAGATTGACCAAAAAAGTACTAGTGACACATGCCAATTTTTAAAAAAATCCTTGGTATCATAGTTTAGCAAGAAACAAAACTCTGTCGCCCTTTCTACAGCTGAAGCCGAATATATAGCGTCTGGGTGTTGTTGTGCACAAATTCTTTAGATGACACAAACACTAGTAGATTATGCTATTTCTTCTAATGGTATTTTTATAAAATGTAACAATACTAGCTCTATTAATCTTACTAAAAACTTGATTTGTCACTCATACACCAAACACATTGAGATTAGACACCACTTTTATGCGACGATCAACTCAAGGGAGACATTCATCTCAAATTTATCGACACTGACCATTAACTTGCTGATATCTTCACCAAATCTTTTGTCGAAGGTAGCTTCACCTTCATTTGTCACAAAATTGTTCTTCTTGAGAAATCTTTTTAAACTTTGCTATTCAATCTTTCAGATTATCCGAAGGATTTTTGCAGAAATCTGTCGGATAATCCATTCTCTTCCAGCAGCTTTTGAACTACCACACAGGATCTTCCGTCGGTTCGACGGATTATTCGTAATTACACCTGCACTTATTTTTCAAAGCTGACTTTTGGTTTTCTTCACCCGATATGACCTATTACCTACCCCATTTATTTCGATCTTAAATTTGGTCGGATTTTCCTTCGAACATCTGCGGATTTTTGTCGAATTTTCTGTTTTCAGTGAACAGTTATGGAAATTGAAGCCATCACGCCCTTTCCTCTTCCTTAATATTCATTCCCTCATTCTTACCTATCTTTATGAACAGTTATAACCCTTCACCTCCCCCAACCACCCCTTCCTTCTTAAAAACTCCTTTTTTCCATTCCTTTATTTCCAACCTTGCTCTCACTATCCTATGGCCTTTTACGGCAAACGGCTCCTCCTTTTTCGCTACTCTGCCATCTGCTACACTCCTCTGTTTGGCTCCAACTCAAGGCTTCAATCCCACCATTTTTAAATCCACCCAGCACTCCCGCGAGTGGTTCTCCTTCTACCATAAAGTGCCTATCTGTCCAGGGAAGCCTCTATCTTAGCTCACCTTTCCTGCTCATCATGAATACGTCACATTCTCTGGGATTGACGAGCTTCTTGAACGACAAGTGGACTACTACCCAAATGCCATCAAGATGTTCTACTGTAATCTTGTTCCCGCCAAGAATGGCCCGGAGTTTAAATCAAAGTTGGTTGGGCCAAGATCACTGTTACTGTCACCTCTCTGGCCAGCATTCTCGGCCTCCAAGAGCGAAAGGCCTATTGCTCTCTTTCGAACTATCGACCACATCACCATCTCTTCTGAACTCAGTTACGAGGGATTTCTTTTCAACATCTGCTGTGATTCTATTGTTCAAAGGCCAAAGGACAAAGATCTCAATTCCTTCTTCCTCGACTTTCATTGCATCCTATGCCATACCCTTATTTCAAAATTCGGGAACATGGATAGCCTTACTGTGGAGGAAATGATTGCCATGTACTATCTCGTCTCCAAGCAACCTTTCTTTCTGGCCAAATCAATCATTTTCACTATGGTCCTCATTCGTGAGTCTCCTCATTGCTCTTTTCTCTTTGGCATGTACATCAATATGACCCTCGAGGCCAACGGGATTGACTAGACTAACTGCCATATTGGTGATCCTCATCCTACTCCTCTTGCCAAAGCCAAGACTCGTGGATGTGCCACTCCGACAATTGTTGCTGTCCCTGCCACTCCTCTTGTCTCGATTCTCACTCCCGATGTTCACTGCTACATCAACCGCAAGTTCGACCATCTCACTCTCTCCACTACGGAGCGCATTCAGGCTTCCCCCTGGAGACTCGGCACCCTCATTTACCATGGCTTCAACGATCAAGCCCACTACTTCCAGCTCACGCTTGAGGAGCACAACCTATATGTAAATCCCAATACTCCTCATCATGATTTCCCTGGGATTCGCTTTACTGATCTAAACGTCTACGGGTTCATGTACCCTGATGTCATCGACCCTTATGGTACCTTTACCTGGCCCCCGCAGATGATGAGGATTAGGAGGCAGGCCCATCTGGTGCTCCTGATAGTTGAAGGTTCTCGTTCTAGTAATGTGGCATTCTTTTTATTTTCTGTTTAGTCTTTTTTGTACAGTCCCTCGTGAATTTTTTTTTAAAGAAAAATGTGTCTTTTGTTGTGTGCAGTCCTTTGGGGACTAGACTTAAGATGTTTACTATTTGTCTTATATCGGTCTTTACGGCCTGGTTATTGTGGTACTGTCTTATGCCTACCCTTTTTCTAATCAAATCTTATTTATCATGATTTTGTCTTATACATTGTCTCTAGTATATTCTCATGCATATCGTTTATATTTTTATTTTGCCTAAATGCCAAAGGGGGAGAAATTGTATTGAGGAGAGATATCATATTACGGGGGAGCTATCTCCTAAACCCGTACACTTTTGTCAATTATCAAAATAGGGAAGATTGTTGGCACATCTATTTTGATATATTGACTATAATTAACCTCTGTACTATTTTAGCCCTAATCTATCTACAGGAACAAATGAGAAAGATAAAGATAAAAGAAAGTTATTTCCAAACAAGTCTTATGAAACTTTTCGGAACAAAGAAGAAAATACTTTCCAAATCTCCTCCAAATGACATACACCTTAAAGCACTCAAGAAGACGATGACAAAGATAAAAATTTTAGATCAAAAGTTCATCTGTCTTTCTAAGAATCTGTAAGTGTCTAGGAGATTATGTACGCACTTTAGTAAAGATGATAAACTAATATGGTATAAAATTTAAATTAAGTAAATATAAAGGACCGAATAATCTGCAGAAATCCGACTGATCATCCGGTCGGAAACATCAAGTTTGTGAGCAAAAGTTCGGATAATCTGCCAAATTTTTACAGACATCCGAGGGATCATCCAATCAATCACAGCAAGTATTGTAAGCAAAAGTTCGAATAATCCAATCATCCCATCAATTATAGCAGCTCTAGTGAGCAATAGTTTGAATAATCCACCGAAGTTTCGGTTCAATCCGACGGATAATCCATTTTGCCTTGTTGGCCTTATTTAAATTTCAAATCTAACAGCATCTATCAACTGTATTAAATGCATCTAAAGGCTCTATTTCTAGTCGTTACTGTACTCCAGATAATTCAAAGGGTTTTTGCGAAAATCTATCGGATAATCTGGTTGTCGGCTGATAGCTCTTTATGACTTGGAATTTGTATAAATAGGCTTCCTCTCTCTTCATAAAAATTTATCAATTTAAGCTTTAAATTTTCAACTACCAAGAGAGCTTTACCATTACTCTACAAAGCTTCCATTTGTCATCAAATCTAAAGTGCTAGAGTATTCAAGTGTTGTAGATCTTCAAGTGTTCGAGAAGATCAAAAGCTATTATCATTTTCTCTTAAAGTTGAAGTTGACGAGCCTTCGAAAGAAAACTCGTGTGTAAGAAGTTGACGAGCCTTCGGAGGAAAACTCATGTGTAAGAGGTTGGCGAGCTCTTCAGATCCAAACTCATGTTGAAGTTGACGAGTTTTTCGGATCCAAACTCGTGTGTAACTATTTATTTAAGTAGTTGATTAAAGTCGGAGATAGTTCCGGGACTGGAGTGCCCCTTGGGAGGATCCAAGGATACATCGAGTGTTTGAATCTCTCTCACATTTATTATCCTTTAAATAGCTTTTAATTCTTGGTAATTATTTTATTATCCTATTCACCCCCTCTAGGGTTCTACAATACTTAGAGATGTCAGCTCTCTACCATATTCACTTTGCTATTCTTTTTGGTCTCCAAAGACTATAATCTCAGCTATGGTAAATTGTTGCATGAAATGACGCAACTTACTATATATGATGCATCTATCGATCATCTTTCGTAGGTTTGACATTCCTTTGGACTCCTACCCCTTTGATGACATGCCCTTCTGCCTCCTTCGTGCCCGTAAGATATGACCTCCTCCTCATATTGATCCACATCATGTTGAAGCCGGTGATAAGAATGTCCAACCTGATACTCATGCACCACCTCCTCCTCCTCCTGCTATTCTTCCTCCTAATACTGAGGCCTCATCCTCACTTGATGAGATTCCGGCTATGATGCTTCACCACTTTTGTCTTGAGGACGAGCGTTACAGTATTGATCTAGAGCGTTACTGCCAGACGAATTTCAGGACTACTCTCCAGGCCCAAGCTCTTGGAAACTATATTGCTGAAGTACAGTAGAGTCTGACTTATGCACCTAGTGGCCTGATTCCTTATCTCAGTCAGCCTCACCTTTCCTGTCCTAGATTTGAGGATCCGGAGCCTCAGCGCTATTTTATTCCTGGATCTGCCTTGTATAATCCTAACCAGTCAACCAAGACTGGTGATGATATTACTTGAGATTATTGTTGGCATTTTGGCCTTTCGAGTTACTGCTGGTTGATGGTACAATTTGTTAGAGACACTTTAGTTTGGTGATGTATCTTCTAGTTATGCATGTTTCTTTTTTTATATGCAATTTGATTATGTATTAGACTTTTATGTATGTTTATGTTTAAACACTTTATCGTTAGTAGTATTCTCTTTATGTCATGTACTCTGCTACTTGCTACATATTCTAGTTGTTCTTATTTTATTTTAGTTTGCTTCACTTATTTTGTTGTTGTTTGTGTTCTTCTTTTGTAGGGGAGCTTACATTTTGCTCAAATGACAAAGGGAGAGAAAAGTGTTACCATTATCAAGAAGGTTAAAATAATTTTTTCATTTTTTTATTTATCAAAATAGAGGAGATTGTTGGCCCATTGGTCTGGTCACACCTGATTTTGAAAACTGACTTAAATTTTGGTTCGCACAAATAATATTCAGATACGGTACCACTGTTGAACGACTACTACCATACTGCTTCACTCAATCAGCGTCTTTGCCAAAAATTATCACGTCGCTGATCAAGACATATTTTTTATGTTATTATGTATTTTTTAATTTATTGAGTCCAAAAAAAATATACTATTGAACGAGATTGGCACATGGCTCAGCTACAAAGTCCATTTACAATATATCCTACCCAATCTATTCCTTGATCAGTCCATATATTGAAATCCAATCATCAACTCAAATAGCCCAAAAATCCAAAGCCAACTCTTCATGACCCAATCTAGATAAAGGGCAACCAAACTCGGATCGAACTCCGTCCCCTTAACCCAGTTTTTGGGGAACATGGGCATCCTGAAGAACATGCTCCTAAAATTCGATATTTTGTCCAATTTTGTCCCAGAGAATATTATAAATCGAGAGGATTTCTTCATTCAGTAATCTCTTCTCTTCTCTATTCATTCAAGTGTTCTCAAAGAGCTTTTTCACTTTAAAATCAAAGCTTTACAACTCCTAGCCAAGCCGATGCCAGTTTTAGTTCAATTTAGAAGTTTGGTTGAGTTGTACAACAGGCTTAAAAATATCTCAGTTTTTATCCTGTTCCTGAAGTCGGCAAGTCCTTCGAAATAAAGGCTTGCAAGTTGAAGTAGTACTCTTCAGATAAAAGCACGTGTTGTAAGGAGCTGCAAGTGCTTCGAATTTAAAGCTTGTGTCTCACAAGATAGTCGATTCAATATTGAGCTAAGTATTCGAGATTGGACTAGTCCTATCAGAAGGAAATTAGTATAAATCTTGATGTTTGAGTTTGCTCTCTCTAATCTCCTTATATTATATATTTATTTAAATACTGCCTACTTCATACTTGATTGTTACTGCTGATAATTTTTAGTAGTGATTTTTATTCCACTGCACACACGCACTCTATTCACTCTCCATCTAGAGGTGCTCAACGGTCCTACACAAATATGACTGCAGCTAAATCCCAATCATGCGTCAGGTAATTCTTCTTATAAGTCCTCAACTGACTCAACGTATAAGCAACTACCTTTCCATGCTGCATCAGGACACATCCGAATCTACTATCGAATGTGTCACTATATACTACAAATCCTCCTGACCCTAAATAAAGAGTTAAGGTCGGTGCTGTCATCAAACGCTGTTCAGCTCATCAAAAGCCAGCTGACACTCTGTTGTCTAGGTAAACTTCTGCTCCTTACGTGACAATAGCGTCAAAGGCTCAACAATCTTTGAGAAATTCTCTACGAATCTCTAATAATATTCGTCAAGTCCGAGAAAAATCCTCACCTCTAAAACTGATGTAAGCACTGGCCATGTTGCAACTGCCTCTATCTTCCCTACATCAACTGAAAATCCTTCACCAAAAATGATATGGCATATAAATAAGACCTTTTTCTAAGCAAAAGTTACACTTACTGAGCATGGCATACAAACTCTCCTAACTCAATACTCCCAACACAACTCTAAGATGTTCATCATGAATCTTCGAGTATACTAGTATATCTTCAACAAATATCACCATAAACTTGTCTAGATAGTGGTGGAACATTTTGTTCATCAAATTCATGAACACTGCTGGCAAGTTAGTTAGACCAAACGATATTACCAAAAATTTATGGTGTCCATACCTCGTCTGGAAAGTTTTCTTCTGAATGTTTTTCCTTCCGCACCTTTATTTGATGGTATTATGACCTGAGGTCGATCTTGGAAAACACTCGTGCACCACTAAGCTGATCAAACAGATCATCGATACACGATAATGGATATTTATTCTTAATTGTCACCTTGTTCAAACCCCTATAATAAATTCATAAGCACACAAACTCGTGCTTCTTTGGCATAAATAAGACGGGCACTCCCCATGGAGAAGCATTAGATCGAATAAAGTCCTTATCCAACAATTCATCCATCTCGACCTTCAACTCTTTCACTTCTTTCGGTGCCAATCTGTACACATGAGGAGAAATCAGCTCCGCTCCTGGAACCAACTCTATTGAGAATTCAATCTCCCAGTCAGGTGGCAATCCGTAAGCTCTTTTAGAGATACATCTTCAAACTCTGATATAATCTGTGGTAATATTAGCTTCTTCTCTACTATGTGTACCTTTAGAGTGGGATGGGAACCCTGCTCTATTGCCCTTCTAAGGAATTCAAACTCCGAAAGACCTAGGGGTCTAAAAATCACACAACGTCGACGATAACCTAGCATTGCATGGTATTGGCTCAACCAATTCATGCCAAGCACAATGTTATATTCTTGCATATTAAAGAATATAAATCGTGTATGCATCTCTCTTCCGCACACTATTACCGAACAAGATCTATATGCATCACTTACAGAAACTATAGCTCCTACAGTAAGAATTCTCATATTCTTCGAAAAGGGCGCGGTTGCGACTTTTTGGGTAGCTACAAATCTAGCTGCTAGGAAGGAATGTGTGGCTCCGGGGTCAAATAAAGCTACATTTGGTAAAGAGGCTATAAGTATAGTACCTAAAATAACCTTTCCAGCTATCTCTAAATCCTCGATGGTCCTGGCAAAGGCCTGACCAAGTGACGATGCTCTATGATGCTGGCAGGCATGTTGAAATTGTGCCTTCTGAGGTGCAACATGTGGTCCCCTCTAAACTCCTCCTGGTACAGGCGTCGTGCTGCTCCAACTCCTGCTCGTAGTACTCGAGGCAGTTGCTGGAATAGCCTTGGTGTTGGTAAGGCCGGATGTGGCGCCGTTTGTAATGCAATTCGTAGTGGCTCTAGAAAATCTTTAATTGGGTGCTGATCATAGCTGTATCTCAAGCATACTCCAAGTCGACAATACATTGCTAAATGCCCCTTCTTGCTACAGTAGTAACAAGTAGGGATCTTCTGAACATGTGCTGGTGTCGCCTTCTATTACTGTGAGGCTGCTGGGTGCTTTACTGGTCCTCTAGATGGTGCTCGAATTGTCGATGTTGTCGGATGTGGACGCTTCTAGCTAGCCTTCCTCTTATTCAATCTCTCCTGGTGTCATGCTACGGTCAGGACCGTTGTGTATGAAGTAGGTGCTACCGATCCCACTAGCCTCTGTATCTCGAAAGTAAGCCCGTTATAGAACTTTTTTGTCTTCTACTCTTCGGTCGATATCGGGTATGATGCATATCAGCTCAACCACAAGAATTTTGAGTTGTACTCTTCGACTGTCATGCTACCTTAAGTGAGGCAGATGAATCGGTCTCGAAGCTCTGCTCGTACTATAGTAGAAATGTACATCTCCTTGAAGAGTTTAGAGAACTCTTCCTAGGTGACTCCAACAGGACCCAATTGTTCCTCTTCGGCTTCTGACCAATGATGGGCATTGCTAGTCAACTACATTCTGATGGCTGACATCCACTTCTGCTGGAGAAGTTCAGCGGCTACTAACTGATGCTCGATGTTAGTAAGCCAGGCATGAACTTTAGTAGGGCCCTCGTTCCAGAAAACTACTTGGGTATCATCTTTATTAAGTCCGTAATAGATACAGTATTCAGTTAAGGGGCTGGTAGTGTAGTATGTGCTAAAGCTGACATAATGTTATCTCTCAAGGCTTCGGCCTGCTGCTGCTGAGTCTGCTACTATACCGCTTGCTGGGCCTGTATCATCACAAACAATATCTGAAACATCTATTGTCCATCCATCTGTTGTCTTTTAGGCTGGAAGGGCATGAACGACATCATTAGAGGTGGCGGTAAGGAAGTTCTAGGCTATGGCATCGATGCCGACTGCGACGTCTATGGTAGAAATTGCGGTGGTGGTGGAAAATCATCCCTCCGAAACCTCGATGATTGAGGATGTGTCACTTGGATCTGC
The DNA here is from genome assembly GCA_029216955.1 of Iris pallida. Classification (NCBI taxonomy): domain Eukaryota; kingdom Viridiplantae; phylum Streptophyta; class Magnoliopsida; order Asparagales; family Iridaceae; genus Iris; species Iris pallida. Next base: position 5,678,384 of record JANAVB010013999.1, read on the forward strand.
TGGGTGTGTTGGCCTGCTAACGATGGTGGACTACCATCGCCCTGAGTCATAACGGGCATTCTACGATGTGCCAACCGGAGTTGAGATTTTGTCTTATGGGTCCATAATCTGTAGGATAGAAAGGACCCATTAAATGCTAAAAGCGTCAAGCAAGATGCAAGTTAAGAAAATATTTACGTTCACCATGGACAAGAGTTGATGAACTTTTTGTATTAATCGAACAAAAAAAGTATAAAAGAACTCCTAAATAGAAGATCCAAGTACAAGTTGATTCTGGGGAAGTGTGGTGATAGAGATCGAACACTGTAGTGGTTCTTTTACTCCGTTAACGATCTGACGATAAGAATTACTTGCTCTGACTCAATGGATGCCTATGAGTGGATAATCTGGGGTTGCCAATCAAGATCCCAAATGGAGGAAAACTTTTCCTATTTATAGGTTGATGGAACGAGATACCAATGCGCGGATATGCGATGCGTGCATAGGTTTTTGGCACGCAAGAGCTCTACGCGCACGGAGATAGGGATGAATCTATTGTAAATGCAATGTTTAGCTGCGGATAGGCTGATAAATAGCAGTTGTTGAGATCCATTTGTTGCTGAGATCATGGGTGGTTGGTACCTGTTTATAAACAAGACTGAGTCAATGACACATGGCGCGTGCACATTGCTCAAAGATCTCATTCTGTTAAAATAGAATAGATTTAATTATTTCTAAGAGGCACTGCGGTCATGTTGGCCACGTGGTATCATTCGGCGAGTGCTATGCTTGTAGAGGCTGTGCATGTTTAAACTCTGCTACGGAAGCTATGCTTTGGAGAACTAAGGTGACTGTGCTTTTGCATTCCTTAAAGTCCGTGCTTCTTAACTGGATTCACAGCGAGGATTTGTCAGCCATTCGACTATTGGCAACTGATAGCTAACATCTGACATCTGTGTCAACGTACCATAAATACTGAAGTGACAGCTTCGGGTGTTTGTGTAACGTCCAGTCCATAAATACATAGAACTTGGAGACCATATACATGCTAGCTACATATTCAAGTGGACTCCATCTAGCTCGAATACGTAAAAGTTGTTTTGTTGTTCTAACTCAACAATATTTCAATCCACTAAATATTGGTAACAATAACAAATCAAGTGCACTAAGACTGATCTGACCATAATATACTGATTCTAGAATAGATAAATATATTAGAGTGGATCCCCAATAGTACATTTATTATTAAAAAGGTAGCAACATGAGTCAAATAAAGGACAAAATATAAATATGGAAGAGAATGATAAGAGCAGCAACTAAATATACATGAAGTCTTAGTGAAGCAACCATCATCCATCAATGTGTTATACCTTGAGAACTTAATCTAAAACCTAGAAAGATCACCAGGTCCTCAGGGGAATAGCAAGATACATATAAACATGCCCACAATGATAGTATATAACATGTATGGAAAATAGGAACAGTACAAGAAAAACATCTAGGAATTGACATATCATAGAGAAGTGTACTACTAGCCTTTGCTAACAATCAATCAAATAAATCCTATAGACTAGAGTACAATGAAAGATACTTCCACCCTATAGTATGTCTCAATTGTAAGATACTACCAATCGAGAACGGTCAAGTAGCTAATCCTAGTATCAACCTCATCTTCCAAAGGAATAAGAAGGTCAAGTAAAATCTTATAGATTATAGTGCAATGAAAGATACTCCCAATCTATAGAATGCCATAAGTCAAGTAATACTCAAGTCAAGTCCAAGTCATTCAATCAACATCTGGTCAAGTCAAGGAAACATGGAATAGAAATGAGAACTCTATCACCAGACATTGTGAACATAAAGAAGATCAATAAACAAGCAATGAAAATACTAATATCCAATACGTGCATGTAAATCTATAAAACAAGTAAAGCAGTAGATAATATACCAAGTACAATATGAGAAGCATATAACCATATAGAAAGAGATACAATAGGAAGGAGACATATAAATATTGTATAAGTTCGGCAACGTATACTTGTCTGGTAGTAGCACATAGAACCAACAATATCCAACCACTCAGTCCGCAAAAGTCAAACTCCTACAAATGACTTCGGATGTTGAAACAGACATCACCAACGTGCTTGGCATAAAGAAATATCTAAGTTTGACTATCCATAAGTCTAATGCTGGACACAGGGGCAAAATGGTAATTTTGGGTCAGAATAGTATTCGCTGTTGGACCTGATTTGTACCAAAAAATGTCCAGAATCTGTGGCCTCTAAATTCAATAAGTTATACACCTACAAGTCTAGTTTTTGGATACGAACTCAATGATATGTCCATATTTATATTCTAATGAGCCATACACAAAATTGTCCATTGAGTCGGATCGTGGGCTTGCCAAAATAGCGTTCCGGTCGACCTTCTCAAAATAGCGTTCAGGACCAAAAAAATGATACGAGTCCAGTTGCATAAGTTTCTTCGCAAAGTGACAACGTGTAGAAAGTAGTTAAGGTTTTTGCAAAGGGGCCTATACGGTGTACCTCGACCGATACATCTCAAATTCGTCGTGCACATTCAACCAATTTAAGTTTCGTCAAAGCTCACACGTCCGCAACATCCATACGCACATTTCGATGCCTTCGGTTACGATGAAGTCGTCCGATTTGTCGGTACGGACCCTATATCAGGAAAATTTCTAATTTTTAAAAATAGTTTTTTGTAGTGTTTCCTAATTTTCCTACTAATTTCTTTCAATGTGTACTCCACTAGAATTAATTCTAAAAATAAGGATTAAATTTTGGTTAGGTTATTTAAAATGTTATTCAAAATTTTTTCTAAGATTCACAATATCCTGATCGCAAATCGGCTTCCAACTTAAGGTTTCGGAACAGTTTCTAATGTCCAAAAATAGTTTTTTTTCTCGATTTTGGAATCAATTTTCATCGCATACATCGCGAATTAAATGATTATATTTGAAGAGAAGCGGAGTCGGTTAGGTTGTGAGTGTACGTATTCAATCCGTTCCCAAAACGGTCAATCGAGGGGACAAAATTACACTATAAAGACGGGTTCCCACGCTACTGCTGCTGCGTTTGTGGTGTGCGCATGGCAATTATGTCGCTGGCCGGCGGCTTTGGAGGCGTACAGGGTGTCCGGGGAGGTCACAGGGAGGTAAGGGAAGTCGTTAGAGGGTTAGCGAGATACTATGCTAGGGTTTCGGGTTTTATTTCTCATGTCGACCGTATACATATAGAAAAGGGCTCAGGTCGATTGGGGGGTAGGCAGTGAACAGTGTGGGGGCATTGTTCACCCGTAGTTTTTTTTTCCTTTCATATACTTATATTTAGTAAAATCTAAAAAATATTTAAAAATCTAAAATATATTCCTTTATATCCAAAGCTAGTTATATCTATTGTTTATAACTATCATATTTATAAAATTTTAATGATAATAAAATCTATAATCCATATACATAGGGATATATATTTACCCTTTCAATAAAATTTAACTAAAAATAATAACATTCTCTAAAAGTATTTCCTTACTAAATTATTTAATATATATTATAACAATATTCTAATATCTAATATTTATTCATGGCAAGTATGCATATATTACATATATTTCACAAATAATAATAACAATAATAACAACATCTCTATATCCTAAATTTACACTTACCTGTATATACACATATTAATCAAGAAAAATCTTATAATAAGAATCTTTATATATACTAAATATTTATACACTAGTATTTATGAAGGAAGTCATAAATTTAAATAAAATATTATTTGAATATCCAATAATATTGATATCTATATTACATATATAACAATTACTTAGAAAAATATATTTATTAGATCATTAAAATAAAGTACGACATATACACATAAGATATATATCTATATGGATGTCTTTGGACACACTGCATGACTATATGGACTTGGGTTTGGTTCGGGTCAAGTCCGAGCGAGTTTGGTACAACCGGGCCCCCTAAAAAGTCAAAAGTCTTAGTAAATAACTAATTAAATCATTTATAGGGGTCGACTCACAACTTTGACTAGTTTTTCTAGTTTGGACATAGCTATGGCTAGGCCTTCCCTAGCATGGCTAATACACTAGTCAAAGTACATGACTACACTCTCCGTGCCATAACTTCTAGTCGATATGTATCTCAAACTTAACCATGACTAAGGCCATATATATATATATATATATATATATATATATATATATATATATATATAGAATAAGGGAGGTGAGGTGCCACCCTACCGTAGGGTGGCTACATGTCACCCCCCCATGCTATCATCATGCACATGGGTGCATGATGATAGAATGAGGAGGTGACATGTAGCCACCCTCCATAGGGTGGCATCTCACCTCCCTCATCCTCTATATATATATATATATATATATATATTATTTTTTTATCATATATATATATATATATGTGATAAAAAAAATAATATATATATATATATATATATATATATATATATAAATAAATATATTTGGCCCAAATAAATTCAATTTTACCAAGTCATGGCAACCTATCATGGCTCTACCAAGTGGTTTTGTCTAGGTTAGGGTCTACATGTATTTTCAAGTCAAATATAACTCGACAAGTCAACTAATGAGTCTCTTGTGCCACTCGCAAATAAGTAGCACATAAAAAATCGATTGAGTGGCACACCCTTGGCATATATGTCGTAAGCTCAAAATAGGTCAAAATTTATATTGGATCGAATGGTATTGATCTAGGTCGAGTCCCGAACTCAAGTTGGAAGTTACGTCTAGAATTACGGTAAACGGTCAAATGGCCTAAATTGATCCAAAGTTGTGTGAAGTCAAAATAATGTTATGGGACAAGTTTGGATGGGAAATGATATATCAAATTGAAGATGTACTTGTCTACTTCAAAATTCATGAAGGACATTTTGAAAGATTGGCATTTCTTGTGCTCCAAAAATTAAAGCTAAATAAAAGTACATCTATAGTCATAATTAAAGTTAAAATATAATATAATAAATAAAAATTATATAAAATAAATGTAAAAACTTAGTTTCAAAAATTAGAGTGCTTACAATCTACCCACCTTAAAAATAATTTTATCCCCGAAATCAAAATAAGCCTCACTAACGAAGAACTATGCTAGCGTAACTAGAAATAGTTCAAGGGATACGCTAGGTCACTATGGTGTCTCCTAATAACTTAAGTAATAATCAATCCTAAACAATTTGGTCTTGCAACATCTCTATCGTAAAACTTAGATGGTTATTCTCTTTGTTTAAAGAAGTGGCGAGTTTGATAAAAGGGTTTTTGAGATGAACTCAGCTGACTATGGGCAGCGTTGTCCCTATTCATGTAGCATGCTAGTTGTGTTTTGCCCCGAGACGACGTTGAGTGCCAAGATGTTGAATACATGATCTTGGATCGATTGCCATTCTGAACCATGTTCAATCAACGCCTAGGAACTGCATAGAGGAGCGGAGCTTTTCTTAGCCTACATTGTATGTGCAGGGGAGAGACATTTTTCTTAGCATACATTGTATGTGCAGAGGAGCGATGCTTTTTTTGGCATACATTATATGATGCGCTTGTCTTGGCATACATTGTATGCGCAGTAGTAGATAGATTATTTGTGTAATCATGAATGAGAAATCTGTAATAGACTTCCATTGTATGACTATCAATAAAACGCATCTATTTTATGCAGTTTTTTTTCCAAATTGTGTACTGCACTTTTTTCAATACTGCTTTGTTTATCTGTCTGTGGAAATTTGATGTGTATGGCAGTTATTGTCAACATAGGGCTGCCCTTCATAACTCTGTGCTTATTTGCCTATAGTATTCTTTATAAATTTCTATGCTTCTACAAGGCCTCTTTTAAAGTTTTCAAACTTGGATAAGTTTGAAATACTTTGAAAAGAAGCATGAGTTGACACGTTGACAAGAAATATGCAGCACTTGGCCCAGACAGGTTGTCATTATTAAGACGTAGATAGCCGTCAGCATTAAATACAGAATAGCAGTCATCACTAATGATAATGACTCTAATTTTATTCCACCACTGCACGTATTTTAAAACGTCTCCACAGACCCGAAGCATTTATCGATCTCATCTGTTGACACGTGGCTTCTCCTTATAAATAGGAGCTTCTGGAGAAAAAACTTTACTGTGTTTATTTTCTCTGACTTTTCTAAAAAAACTTATTTTTCTTCCTCAAGCCAAACCCTAGTTTTCTTCCTATGGTCCACAAGACTCTAAGGGATCCCAAGGCCCTTAAGGCCCCTAAGGCTAGTGCTGCGGGCGCTAGCAAGGCTAAAGAAAAGAAGCCGGTGACAGAAGCCACCGCCCCGATGCAGTCCCCGTCGTGGATGATTACACGCAACCCGATGTGCAAAAAGCTGTTGCGGGTAGGCTCTTTATCTTTTTCTAACAAGGATGACCTAAGATAGGTGATCGCGCATGAGTGCTCGCTTTTGAAGCAGATCTTCAAATATGCACAGATACCCTGTTTGCTAATGTGCATGGGCATCACTTGTCGAAGTGATGCCTAGAAGATGTGTTGATGCTCCTTTATTGATGCACATGGGCACTATTTTTTGAAATAGTATCTAAAAATGTACTAATTCATGTCGATGCGCATAGCCACTGAAAAAGTGCATGCGATGAAGCTCGCTTGCGGATGCGCATGGCCACTGAACAGTACCAATGCTAAAGTTTTTCTTGCTAATGTGCATGACCACTGAACGGTGCCTGCACTAAAGCTTTGCTTACTGGCACGCATGTCTACTGAATAGTGCATGCGCACGCTCAAGCTTTTCTTGCTGATACGCACGACTACTGAACAATACCTGTGTTGAAGCTTTGCTTGCTAACACATAAGGCCACTGAACAGTGCCTGCACTGAAGCTTTGCTTGCTGATGTGCATGGCCACTAAAATAGTCCTGCATTAAGGCTTTGCTTTTCTGTTTTTTGCAAATTTCTATGGACATCTTCTGACTTTTTTACTTTTTGCCCTTTTGTGCAGTCTCTATGGTTATCCCCAGATACTACGAGATCCTCTTCGAATCATCTGTTTGTGCTCTGGATGTGAACTTTGATGCAGAGGTGGTTAACCATGTTAAGGATTTAATCGCTCAAGACCAACCTCCTAGGCGGCTGGCCATGATTGACCTCCAATACTACGATTTCAGCATATGATGGACCGAGACAAATTCTCGACCGAGTATGATGCTGATGCCGAGCTGCTGAAGCCATAATTCTTGTTTAGCAACAAGTTGGTCTCCAGCAATACATGGATCATAAAGATTAAGAAAGAGTGGTATTTTGGCAACTATGACCTTAGTCTATATGTTCCACCGACCAATCGGCAACTTTCGCTTTCGGTCTTTGCGTGTTTGGCCGAAAGGCGACATATGGAGTGGGATATGACCCTTACTTAAGGAGGGGTGCTGGTAGGTCATTTCAAATTGGACTCCAGCTCTAAGAAGAAAAATGTTTTTACGTACGTCCGTGATGGGCCGTCTTATACTGAAGGTATTACGTCTGGGGAACCGATACAACAATTTAAGCCTGAACACTGATCCTTTTGGGGCTTCTATTTTTGCCAACTGGCTCATTACGAGAGAAATCTCGTACCCGAAGGGAGCTTTTCGAGTTGAAGGTTGGGTCCACCCTGATTCCAAGGGCGTAACTTGACCTTTTAGATATTGATCGAGTACTAGACTGAGTTGAAACAAATGGGCCTGTACTATGCCGTCAGAGCCACTAAGTATGGAATAGAAATCAACCAGCCTATGTTCCTAGCTCTGCTGGAGATGTACAACCACTACACTAGGATGTTCTATACTCCTGTTGTTTGTCATAAAAAAATTAAAGACAGGTATTATAGAATACTGAAATTGATTACAAACTCGCTTGTACAAAGGAAAGCCTAGAAGAAAAAAAATCCTAGGAAACAATCTAAGTACAATTGTTTAGTTTTGATTCTGGGGGGTAACGGTGGAGGCTCGGGCTAGTGCTATCAACTCTGCCTTACTCAGTGGACTATCTGATGCAGTCTTTAGCTCATGAAGAAATTACTTTTTTCTTGAAGGTTGTCTGCCTTGGATTGCCAACCATCTTGTAGGGGTGTGGCACCCTGCTATTTATAGTAATTTCGAGATGAAGGATATTTTGAGCCGTATAGATGACCACGTGGCAAATTCCTGGGCCACATGGTCGTAATCATGCCTCGAGACTCAGTCTGTGACTGATAGTTGGGGATTTGTTAGGATTTGTTATGATTTGTCGTTGAGCAGTTGAGACCTGGTCAACTTGTCACGTGCATCAACTAATCTTCAGTGGCGAGCAGCATGAAGGATGTCTCCTGGCTGAACCGTATGAGGAATATCTCATGGCTGAGCCGCATGAAGGAATGTCTCATGACCGAGCCGCATGAAGGACGTCTCATGACCGAGCCGCATGAGGGAATGTCTCATGACCGAGCCGCATGAAGGACGTCTCATGACCGAGCTGCATAAGGAATGTCTCATGATCGAGCCGCATGAAGGACGTCTCATGATCGAGCCGTATGAGGAAATGTCTCATGACCGAGCTGCATGAAGGACGTCTCATGACCGAGCCGCATGAGGAATCTTTCATGACTAAGCCGCATGAAGGATATCTTTTGGCTGGATGGGTATGGGGGCCTTAGGAGAAGGTGTTGTGCCGAATGTCACGATTTGAGAGAGTTTCGTTTGTCTCCCTCTTGACTTCTCGAAAAAATAAATTTGACCGACCCTCCTCCTTGGCGCGTGTTGGCACTGCGGATCATGGATCTCCTTGTTCGAAGAATATTTGACGGTGGACTCCTTCAGAAGATTATGATGCGCTTGACTGAGACGATGTGCCTAACTGAGACATCTGAGTAACGCAATTGAGAGCAGGCCGTTACAACGTCTTCAATTGGCATTATGTTTATGAGATAATGTTGGAAAGGCGCAGTAGGTCGCAGTCGCTGGAACACAGACTGCCTTGATAGTAGAGCCAATGTCTTGTGGCCGTGGCAGTTAATGATGGCTTGGGTGCAGTGGTGTCCTGGAGAGGGCTTATCATATGCCAATGTTGCTTCTCTCTTCTTGCGTTTGTGAGTAATCACCTCTCGCTGTTTCACTTAACAAAATGCCTAAAAGTTGGCTTTTGAAAGAAAAACTAGAAAAAGTACAGAAAGTACAAATATTCTGGGAAATATTGCTATGGAAGTCTGATATGAGAGCGATCACTTTGTTCCGTGGACTATATGATGATGATGAAGAAAACTGCTTGAAGAAGACGAACAATTAGAAGAACTAAGTCACCGGAAAGGTATCGAGCAACGGCACTGATGGCACAGTCGAATGCTTTCTTGCTTTGCTTCACCCTGTTTTTTAGAAAAAGTAGAAGAAATGCTCCTGGGAATATCACTCTGGAAATATGAGTTATCTCAGAATCTCCTCTATTGTCTCTATTGATCTCTTGATGATGATCCATAAGCCTATTTACAGACTTAACCCATTGTACGTAAAAAAACAACAAAATCGGGTCTCTACGCTAGTAACAGTCACCCACGATCCCAATCATCCTCTACGTACGTTGACACGTGTTCCATGTAGAGTTTTGATCTCTACGCATGGTGACACGTGTTCTATTACTTCAATAAAGTGGAGAGAGCACGTCTACACGTTCCTCGATAGTGTGGCATGAAAGCCACGTAAGCAAACCACGTTCTCAAGTAGTCAGGAAAGATCGAGCGTAAAAATGACCCAAAATATATTCCCAGCGTAAAGTGGAAACTGGCGTAAAAAAGCTCAAAATAAACTTCCTGCATAAAGTGGCTAAAAAAATAGCCTTGAGCGTAAAAAGTAGCCCAAATAGACTTTACACCCACAATAGTCTTGAGCGTAAAAGCTCGAATAACTATCGTGCGTAAAAGAAACAATTTTATTGAGCATAAAATAGCCCTATTTGCACACTATACGATGAGCATTGGGTTTGGTGTAAATCCAATCTTCTCGACTTCTCTGCTGCACGCTGTCAGAAACAAATCATTCTGTCAGATCAAATCTCTGGCATTAAATACGGCCTGACAGTCTGTCCCTAGCGTAAAATTCAATGAATAGCTCCCGCGTAAAAAGCTTCTCGCGTAGTGTAGCCCCTCTTCCCGGAATATTTTTATAATATATTTTATTTATTTATTTAAATTAAATTGTGATTTTTAGAATTTATAAATAATTATTTAGTTATTTATAACGGTGGACGACTTTAACCATATTGGAGTTTTGAAGTACACGATGACTAGGAATCGTGGCACGGATAGTGCAATGGCGTGCTTTAGCTAGTGTATTAGCCCTGCCAAGGAAGGCCGAGCCATAGTGGTGTCCTAACTAGGGAAAATCAGACTAAGTTGCGGCTTAACCTTTACCGAAGATTTTATTTATTATTTAATTATAGTATTGAGTTTAGGGAACCCGGTTGTACCGAAACTGTCCGGATTAGGCCCAAGACAAATTCAAGCCCATATAGGCATGTAGTGGACCAAATACGGCCTTGTAGTCATGTTTGGTAAATGCAAATATTCTTGTATGTATTTTAGGAATTGACAATTATTTTCTAAATATTTGTTATAGGTGGATTATAAGTATTATTATTATTTTAAATAGCGTTTACAATATTTGTATGATCTTCTAAAAACTAGATAAGTAGTGTGCGCGTTGTATCCATCAAGAGTGACAATCAGCCTATTATTGATTGTCATTAGGATCAATAATTATTATTATTTATTATTGGTTTATTGTATTTTATTATTACTATTATTATATATAGGATATGTATATATATATATATATATATATATATATATATATATATATATATATATATATATATATATATATATATATGTACGTGTCTACATATTCTAGGAATAAGGCACTATGTTAAAATATATAAAGGTATACGTGTGTATATATATATATATATATATATATATATATATATATATATATATATATATATATATATGGATATGTATCAAGTGTATATACATATATATTAATTGATAAAGAAATACAGGAAAAACAAAACAAATAAGGCTAGGCCCAAGCGTTTCCCCTCGGCCCAGCTACTAACAGCTGCAGCCGAGCGGGCCCCTCCCTCTTTTCCCAACCGAACAGAGCAGGCTCCCGACCTCTCTTATATACGCGCAGTCGCGGATTTCGTCGCCAACAGCAAACCTAACTCTACCCAAAACCCTAGCAGCGTCGACAGCCCCTAGTCCTGGGCGTCGCCTTACCCTCTCCCTGGCGTGGCCCCCAGCCACCGCGCACACCGCCGGAGGCCGGCCAGGCCTCACGCGCACGTACGCCCAGGTGCACAACAACAGGGCATTCGCAGCAAACCCCCCAACTATCGAGTAAGGTTTCGTTCTCTTCGCTCATTCGTTTTCGATTCCGTAAATTCCTACATGAAGCCTATATAACCATATAGGAGCCCTGCTATCTGGTTCATACTGAACTGGATGGGTTTGAGAAGAAATCGAATCTCAAAACCACGAAAAATCAGCCCAAGAACAGAACAAACTCGACCCAGACACGCGGATTGGAAGGCAACTCTCTGCTAATCCATGGCGAATTATCAAATTCTATTTGAACAGACCTAATGACAACCTATAGGAGATTGAAACCCCATTATAGGTTTAATTTCTAGTTGTGTATTCAGTAAAAGAAACCCGAGGAAAGATTGAGAAAAATCTATAAAAACTGTTTTCAAAAAACTAGAAAACACTCCACACGACGTGCGTCACGCCAATCCGGACGACGTGGTCGCATACCGAAAGGATCGAAAGCTGCGTAACAGCTTCGTGGTCGTGTGGGCTTTGGCGGAATTCAAATTGGTCGCGTGTGCGCGACGAATTTGATGCGCATCCGTCGAAATTCACCGTATCGTGCACGTTGTAAATTTCTCAATTACTTTGTGCACGTTCGTCAGATCGAGACGAAACTTGTGCCAACAGGACCGTATCGTTTTTCTGGTCCTGTATGCCAAGTTTGGTCCGATTCTGAGACTGTTGATAAAATCACCGTTTTGCGGGCCCCGCGGTTCCACTCGACGGGCGATTTTGTGCACGACCCGCAGAAATCCAACTTTGGACATACGGTTGGGTTCGTATCAGAAAACTAGATCCGTAGACATATAGTTTGATGACTTTAGAGATCGTTGCCTCTGGCACGCTTTTTGGTGCAAAGCGGGTCCAACGGCGGACACCATTTTGGCCCAAAATTACCGTTTTGCCCCTGTGTCCAGAATTGGACTTAAGGACAAGCAATCCTAGCTAATTGGCCTATTCTGAGATCATTGGTATTGTCTATTTCAGCATCCGGGGACTGTTGTATGGGTTTTGACTATTGGGGGCATATTGAGTGATTTGGATCATCGGTTTCACCAGCACAGGACCACAGGCGAGTACAGTTTATTGTCTGCATTTCGATATTGATCTTTACTATATTTCATTGATTATTCATTAGTTATGTGATTATTTTCTATTATAAATTGTTGAGTCGGGAATGAGAAGTACCAAGGATGTGTGATCTGACCTTAGACCGTGTAGACCGTGTTGCATTTATTTCTTGTAGACCGTGTAGACCGTGTTGCATTTATTTCTTATAGACAGTGTAGACAGTAATTTATTTATTACAAAGTAGACCTTGTAGACAGAGATTTATTTATTGCATTTAAACTGTGTAGTTCGTGATTATTATTCTGTAGACAATGTTTCTTTATTGCAATATTTTCTGTAGACCGTGTAACTGTAGACCGTGTAACTTTAGACCGTGTAACTGTAGACCGTGTAACTTTAGACTGTGTAGACCGTGTCGCATAATTGTTCCGAGATCGATCACATATCAAAGATACTTCTAACAGTAGGGAAAGTATATGTGTCGATTTATTTACTATTGATTTTCTGTCTATTCTTACGGCTTTACTGTTTATTTTTAAAACTCATGATTAATGTCTAACCTTTGTTTTATAGTCATTTTCTTTATTGAGATTGCATTCAGTGAATTGTGCTCGTTCCATTCCTGACTGGAAACCAACATTTTCAGGTTAGCCGTGGATTCACTTAGCTTGGGGAGTGACGGGATTACTTGCAGGCAAAAGCCTAAGAGACTAGTTAGATAGTTGAGTTTTAGTCATTTTATATTTGTACAAGTTTATATTTTCTGCAAAAGTAAAACTTGTGCTCTTTGTAAATTAAATTAATTTTGTGAATGAGTATTATTTGTGATTTTGATCTTCATGGCCGTGACAGCGTTCTACCGCCGACACTGCGGCGTAGGCTGGCTTGGACACGTCTCGTATCCGGTTAAAAAAAAAATTGGGTGCGGGTCGTGACAAGTTTTTGTGGTGGCCCATGCAGGTCTGTTTTCGCAAATCATATGAACTTGTGATAGTACTTAAATTAGTCGTACTATTGCGAGCCTGCGACTAGAAATGCTCATTCATGAATTAGAAATTAATTTAATTTACGAGAATGACTAGGATTAGGAGTCCCTTATACAAATTTACCAATGGGTAGCCTAGGCCATGCAATGTAGATAAGGAGCTATTAATTTTGATAGTTTATCAGATCCCCATAGGTACATTATTATCTCTTGATACGACGATGTAATCCAATTTGGATAGTTTATTCCCTTGGTAAGGCAGGGCTTCATAGAATTAATGATCTAGCCTTGATAGATTATTCAATTCATTCTCTTGCCTCCTTGGATATCGTCACCATATCTTAGTCTGAATTGCCCAATTAAAATCCTATTTTGCCGTAAGGGAATAGTTTATAACTCCTGATTCGGTTATTCAAATACAAATCTCGAGGTAGAGTGATCCAAAATTTTTCTTCATGATTCGAATACATGTGAAAAAGATACCATAATATTTGTAGTTCTTTGTCTTCAGTTTATTCCTCCCTGTGCAATCTGTTATTTTAAAGATTGTGACTGATAGGACAAATATTTATGTCTTATTTCATAGTCAAATTATTTGAATCTCTAGAAGCTCAGGGATTTATTTACAGATATAGTTACGAGAATGTTAGTTAACTCATACTGGCAGGACAGCAGCGCACTGTCGCCATTTATTTAAATTTTGGAGACTAGGAAATCACTGCAGCCAGTAGCGTGCTGGCGAGACACAACCCCTAGAAATTAGTTAAGAAAATATAGGTAATGGGATTTGCCAAAACTATGGCTAGTGGTCCTCTCTCTGATCGCCGTTACCTTGAGTCAATATTGGATAGGGTTAAGAAGTGTTTGACTTCGTATCATATTTGAGTTACGAAACCAAGGGTTTACCACAGCCCGAGTATACGGGCGAGGCGTAGTCCTCGGTGAAATAACTTCAGACGTGATTACAAGTTTAGGATACAATGGAGGATAGGGAAATGCCCTGTACGTTTCTTGAGATCCAAAGCCAATAGTAGTGGAAGTTCTGTGAGATTGAGTAGCGTGTCTCCCGGTCTAGCATTCCATGGTCCTTGTGACCTATCAACGAGGATATTGATTGACACTAATAGGTTTACCTAGAATATGGATTTTAGAAAGTCCATAAACCATTAGTCGACCAAGGCCTTAAGGGTAAGATGATAGTGGGGTGTCTATAGGAGCAAGAACACCAGGTAAAGTTTGATTTCCTCTAAACTCGAACTACTTGTGCCTCTTTTCAAAAAAATCTCGCGTACTGAAATCTCGACTATCTTGACCAACGCTGCTATTACAGCCTAGTTTTTGCAAGCTTACTCTCTTCTCGAGCTTTATTCGAGGCATATGTTTAGTGGGGACGCCTGCTAACTTATTGTCTAATCAGAATCAGTGTATTATGGTCTGATCAACCATGATGCATTTGGTTCGCTCTTTCGTTTAATTACACTACGTGGATGGAGATATATATAGGTATCTAGTATCTCATCCGCGACTGCTTGACAATTCCTCTTGAATTATACGTTCGCCCTTGAATCACGTAATTGTATTCAGTAACATCTTTCTTGAACTCTTTATTGTTTTTGTCCTTCACTGGTTCGGAAAGGCAGAAGCTCGTAATTGGTAGAGAGATACCGCATATCCCCATGGCTATGATAGTTGTACACCCAAGTGTAGATACCATCGGCCAGCCATGAAATTGAGTTACTCGTTCTCCTCTCGACCCTCAAGCTACTATTGAGACTTCTAGCCATCTGAATTTGAGAACGATTAGGGTTTTACCTTTAGTCAGGACGCCAACCTAGAAGACTATCTATTTTCAAGAAACCAAATGTTGTGAGTCTCTAATTATTTGCTGGAAGCTGGCCTTAACTAGCAACCCTTTAAGCCTTGAACCAACCCTTCCTCGACCGAAGCCCACAGTTAGACATGAGATAAGTGGACAATAGGGTTATCATTTACCGTGACACTCATCTCGAGATTGATTTCCAACAAGTATTACCCTAGTCACGTAAATTTTATTATTGAAGCCTAACTAGTATAGGAACTCCACAGTCACTAGCTTACCCAATACCATAGCTTAAATACCCTGTCATATTATGACCTACCAGTTGTCAACAACAATACATGATCACTACAACTCTTGTGACAATAGTATGGCAGGTTGACACTAATAGAGATTCACGACTCGGTTGTTAGAATTCTTTTCTTATGATGTGCCTAGAGTTGGTTACCCGTCGATAACTCTCGTATACTGCGGATGAGTAGGTCATTCTATTTTTTCGACCATATGTCTTCTTACACATTCATTTTTTATTTATTGAGGAATGATCCTTGACTTGACTATATCTACCGTATTTCGTTACGCTGTGCCTTATTCCTTATTAAAGAAGAGTCATGGCACAATAACGGATTTGAAATCCCTCTAACCTCAATATTCCTAAGACCATGTCCTAACTTCTAAGGTGGGTAGACTGTAAGCCTTCTGGAATTTTTGGGATATACGAGGATTACCGATTGATTAGAATATTTTCCATTGGGATGATAATTAGTGTCTCATGGACTCCCACTTTCCATCTAGATCATTTTGTGTCCCCGACCGTGTCATTAATAATCGGAGCACGAGACAACCTGTTACCTTCCAACAAATTTCATACGCAAGATCTAGATGGGTCCACCTTCATCTAAGTATATCATATCCCACTCAAACCTGTCCCCTTGTACTCTATTTTTTTATTATGCCAAGACTTTCAGGTGAAAAGGACTAGCTATAACCCATACCATAATACTCGTATACTTCCCGACTACAATGAGAGACTCGACCTCGACTCAAACCTTTTGACCCAATATATGGTTGTGATCCACTCGAAGCCCACTACGCACATGTCACTAGTGTGCCATTCAATTGTGTCTTCTTGTGCTACTTAAACACAAAAGTCACGAAAGGTGCACCTTCAGGGCTTAGAGAACCTAGTTAACCAATCCGACTGTCCAACTAGCTCAACCACTTGGGTTGAAACCTATTTTAGGTTACCCTAGCCTAGTAGGAGTAAGTTTATCATTTGGGATCTTGTCCAGACCATATAGATTGAAACCCAATGTTCATCCAACTAACGAGTGATGTCTAAATAGAGAACCCATTGGGACCCATCCATGCATACCACTATATTTGGGTTATAAAACCGAACCTATTGAAATAGGTCTCTATACCTACTGTGAAGTCTCCACCCCTTAGAATGTGATGTCCTTCGTAACCATTATTCCATCTACTTGGACGTCGCGAGACGATCTTGCATTGCATTCGTATCCCTTGCTCGTGCATTTAAATAACTACGGAAAAGATCACAATCTTGATTCTGAAACTCCGTTCTACTATAGAACCTGTCCAGAATTTCGAGAACGGAACTTCTGTATTGTACGGATGGCAAGCCCCTCTAAGAAACGAAGAGTTCTTCGATTGGGCAAGTGACTGGACTAGAGTAGCCCAATCTAGCGAATAAGACTATTGGTTCGTAAACTTTTCTTTCTATCTGCATCAATGGATACACTTTACCGCCCTTGAAATTTTAGAATTGCTTTTGGTTGTTCTTCCTTATCTTTATGTCCTTCCTACTTCGGAGCGACGAATGGTCATACTTATTAGAATTTACAAATTTTTAGCTACTTGAGTAAATTGTTGCTTGTTAGATTTGGGGTTGTTCGATAAATAGGAGGGGATTATAGTGGCCATAAGCAGTAGATGTCTATTGGTAGAAATTTTAGCAATTAGTTGAAAGATTGTAAAGTTTTAAGTGACATGAGGTTTGAGGGAGTAGTGTGACCAAAGGTGGGTAGGAATCCTCAAGGATTCGTAGTTACGAAGTGGCTAGGAGGAAATATAAACTATTTTGAGGAATTAAATTTTAAAGAATAGTTATGAGTTAGAATTTCGAGGACGAAATTATTTTTAAGGTGGGTAGATTTGTAGCCCCTCTTCCCGGAATATTTTTATAATATATTTTATTTATTTATTTAAATTAAATTGTGATTTTTAGAATTTATAAATAATTATTTAGTTATTTATGACGGTGGGCGACTTTAACCATGGTGGAGTTTTGAAGTACACGATGACTAGGAATCGTGGCACGGATAGTGCAATGGCGTGCTTTGGCTAGTGTATTAGCCCTGCCAAGGAAGGCCGAGCCATAGTGGTGTCCTAACTAGGGAAAACCAGACTAAGTTGCGGCTTAACCCTTACCGAAGATTTTATTTATTATTTAATTATAGTATTGAGTTTAGGGAACCCGGTTGTACCAAAACTGTCCGGATTAGGCCTAAGACAAATTCAAGCCCATATAGGCATGTAGTGGACCAAATACGGCCTTGTAGTCATGTTTGGTAAATGCAAATATTCTTGTATGTATTTTAGGAATTGACAATTATTTTCTAAATATTTGTTATAGGTGGATTATAAGTATTATTATTATTTTAAATAGCGTTTACAATATTTGTATGATCTTCTAAAAACTAGATAAGTAGTGTGCGCGTTGTATCCATCAAGAGTGACAATCAGCCTATTATTGATTGTCATTAGGATCAATAATTATTATTATTTATTATTGGTTTATTGTATTTTATTATTACTATTATTATATATAGGATATGTATATATATATATATATATATATATATATATATGTACGTGTCTATATATTCTAGGAATAAGGCACTATGTTAAAATATATAAAGGTATACGTGTATATATATATATATATATATATATATATATATATATATATATATATATATATATATATATATATATATATGGATATGTATCAAGTGTATATACATATATATTAATTGATAAAGAAATACAGGAAAAATAAAACAAATAAGGCTAGGCCCAAGCCTTTCCCCTCGGCCCAGCTACTAACAGCTGCAGCCGAGCGGGCCCCTCCCTCTTTTCCCAAACGAACAGAGCAGGCTCCCGACCTCTCTTATATACGCGTAGTCGCGGATTTCGTCGCCAACAGCAAACCTAACTCTACCCAAAACCTTAGCAGCGCCGACAGCCCCTAGTCCTGGGCGCCGCCTTCCCCTCTTTCTAGCGCGGCCCCCAGCCACCGCGCGCACCGCCGGAGGCCGGCCAGGCCTCACACGCACGCACGCCAAGGTGCACAACAACAGGGCATTCGCAGCAAACCCCCCAACTATCGAGTAAGGTTTCGTTCTTTTCGCTCGTTCATTTTCGATTCCGTAAATTCCTACATGAAGCCTATATAACCATATAAGAGCCCTGCTATCTGGTTCATACTGAACTGGATGGGTTCGAGAAGAAATCGAATCTCAAAACCACGGAAAATCAGCCCATGAACAGAACAAACTCGACCCAGACACGCGGATTGGAAGGCAACTCTCTGCTAATCCATGGCGAATTATCAAATTCTATTTGAACAGACCTAATGACAACCTATAGGAGATTGAAACCCCATTATTGGTTTAATTTCTAGTTGTGTATTCAGTAAAAGAAACCCTAGGAAAGGTCGAGAAAAATCCATAAAAACTGTTTTCAAAAAACTAGAAAACACTCCACACGACGTGCGTCACGCCAATTCGGACGACGTGGTCGCGTAACGAAAGGATCGAAAGCTGCGTAACAACTTCGTGGTCGTGTGGGCTTTGGCGGAATTCAAATTGGTCGCGTGTGCGCGACGAATTTGATGCGTATCCGTCGAAATTCACCGTATCGTGCACGTTGTAAATTTCTCAATTACTTTGTGCACGTTCGTCAGATCGAGACGAAACTTACGCCAATAGGACCGTATCGTTTTTCTGGTCCTGCATGCCAAGTTTGGTCCGATTCTGAGACTGTTGATAAAATTATCGTTTTGTGGGCCCCGTGGTTCCACTCAACGGGCGATTTTGTGCACGGCCCGCCGAAATCCAACTTTGGACATACGGTTGGGTTCGTATCAGAAAACTGGATCTGTAGACATGTAGTTTGATGACTTTAGAGACCGTTGCCTCTGGCACGCTTTTCGGTGCAAAGCGGGTCCAACGGCGGACACCATTTTGGCCCGAAATTACCGTTTTGTCCCTGTGTCCAGAATTGGACTTAAGGACAAGCAATCCTAGCTAATTGGACTATTCTGAGATCATTGGTATTGTCTATTTCAGCATCCGGGGACTTTTGTACGGGTTTTGACTATTGGGGGCATATTGAGTGATTTGGATCATTGGTTTCACCAGCACAGGACCGTAGGCGAGTACAGTTTATTGTCTGCATTTCGATATTGATCTTTACTATATTTTATTGATTAGTTATTAGTTATGTGATTATTTTCTATTATAAATTATTGAGTCGGGAATGAGAAGTACCAAGGATGTGTGATCTGACCTTAGACCGTGTAGACCGTGTTGCATTTATTTCTTGTAGACAGTGTAGATAGTAATTTATTTATTGTAAAGTAGACCTTGTAGACAGTGATTTATTTATTGCATTTAAACTGTGTAGTTCGTGATTATTATTCTGTAGACAATGTTTCTTTATTGCAATATTTTCTGTAGACCGTGTAACTGTAGACCGTGTAACTTTAGACCGTGTAACTGTAGACCGTGTAACTTTAGACCGTGTAGACCGTGTCGCATAATTGTCCCGAGACCGATCACATATCAAAGGTACTTCTAACAGTGGGAAAAGTATATGTGTCTATTTATTTACTATTGATTTTCTGTCTATTCTTACGGCTTTACTGTTTATTTTCAAAACTCATGATTGATGTCTAACCTTTGTTTTATAGTCATTTTCTTTATTGAGATTGCATTCAGTGAATTGTGCTCGTTCCATTCCTGACTGGAAACCAACATTTTCAGGTTAGCCGTGGATTCACTTAGCTTGGGGAGTGACGGGATTACTTGCAGACAAAAGCCTAAGAGACTAGTTAGATAGTTGAGTTTTAGTCATTTTATATTTGTACAAGTTTATGTTTTCTACAAAAGTAAAAATTGTGCTCTTTGTAAATTAAATTAATTTTGTGAATGAGTATTATTTGGGATTTTAATCTTCATGGTCGTGACAGCGTTCTACCGCCGACACTGCGGCGTAGGCTGGCTTGGACACGTCTCGTATCCGGTTAAAAAAAAAAAAAATGGGTGCGGGTCATGACACGTAGAGAGCAGCTAGCGTAGAGAATAGCTAGCGTAAAATATTGCTCGAAAATAGAGAATAGCTAGCGTAAAGTTTTTGACTTTTTTGATTTGGTCTATAAAGCATTTTTTTTACGCTCCTACACCTGTGGGCGAGTTAGGGTTGGCTTTCTACAAGATATTTGCTCTCTCGAGACTATCCTGGGGTAATGAGCCATATGAGGAGTATACCCCTTGTAATAGGGAATTTATAGGGCTAGGAACACAAAATTTTAAGATGATGGAGATATACAAAGAGTTGCTGTGTCACCATCAAGTATGCCAACGCCAGGATGCTCATAAAACCCATCCTTATATTTCTGCCTGGAGGAATTACGTCTTTATCGAGCATCCCGTGGGACCAAAACAGATCCAATTCACTACTCGTGGGGAACCTATACCCACAGAAGTTGATGCACTGATAGCAGTAGTAGAGGAGGGGAGCTGTCACAACTTGTACCCGATGTAGGGGCACAAGTGTGTGACAACACTCGGCCTACGCCGCAGCATCGGTGATAGAACGCTGTCTATGTTTACTAAACTAACAAGCAATATAAATATCATAACCTGTTGAGATGTTCAACTCCAAACAGAGGACAAGTAATGACAATATATCCACACTCAATCACAATACTATAAATAAGATAAAATGGTACGAAAATATAAAGACAACAAGATATGAAATATCCAAAAATCTAACATAAAAATATTACAAGTCCAGATGAGTCTAATAGTTACCTAACACAGAATAAGTCTCAAATAATACACAGACCAAGAGTCTAACATGAGACAAATCCAGCACACATCTATCCTAACAGAGTCCTTAATAAGCCTCTTCAGCCTGAGCTATAAATCCTTCTGAAACAGAGTCTCCTGACCCATGCCTAATATATCCCATGTCCGCAAAAGGTAGCGCAACCAATATCTAAAAAATGCTATCCAGTCAGGATTGGAGCGAGCACACCACTAACAACAGTTCCAGTTAATTGACAAAAACTATAAAACTATAAATGGATTGTACGATAAATGATGAAGAATAGAGCTACCAATATGAAAACATAATCTAGCAATATGTACTATGAAGAATAAAATATGTGAAGAGCACAATATACAGGAATGGAAATAAACAGGCATAACATATAAGTATAGTCCAAGAATATGAGGTGGAACAATAAATACTATAATCTCTATGTGTTTGAAATACTAGTTTTGATATGTGATCGGCTTGGAAACTTGTACAATAGCTAGGTGGCCTGGTTAATCATGTTTATAATTACAATACAGATTTGATCACATCTCTTACTAGAATTTCCTTCGCCCTAACTAGTGCAGTAAATCCAATCATGACACCTTACGATACACGAGCAATATTTTATGATACCATCGTGTGGAATGTCTAATGAACATGTCTTGTATGATGTCAATACGATAACCATAATAACATCTCATGACGGGATCCAAAAATACCAATCCGAGTGACCAACGTATCGAGAATCAAATATAGCATCGCTAAATATGAGAATCATAATAGAAATCAAATAATGGAAACTATCAGAGAATATACTCGCCTAAAATCTGGTGTAAAATATCAGCGACGTCCGATACGGCACCTCGAAGACCTAAATTAGGAATGTGGTATCAATATCATGCTTAGAATTGAAAACAAGTCACAATAGTACAATTCTAGGTCAAATGGTCAAACCAAGTCAACCCTAAGTCTAACTAGTCAAACTTGGCCAACCTTGGCTATCAACTAGACAATACTAGTCATATCAAACTAACCTAGCTATCTACTCTAATATCTGCAATATAAGATACTAGGATACCCTATATGTCATCTGTCCTATATGTTACCCAATACCACAAATTCCTATATATTACATACCCACACTCAACCAAGTGTTTAACCCATGTATCAGGAATACATTTTCCCCTCTACACAATATGCATGTTAGTAGGCTAATACATATAGGTATATAACACTAAGCATGAAGAGTTTTATATATATATATATATATATATATATATATATATATATATATATATATAAAATATAAATAATATATATATATAAAAAAAAAAATATATATATATATATATAAAATAATTTAGTCAGGCACCATGCTGTTAGATATATATATTAAATATAAATAATATATATATATATTAAATATATATATATATATATATATATATATATATATAAATATATATATATATATATATATATATATATATATATATATATATATATATATTAAATAATTTAGTCAGGCCCTATGCTGCTAGTAGCTCCCGAGAAGAAATTACGATCTTTCTTGAGCACCGAGCCCAACTCATGCTCTACCTTGCGTACCTCTGTAAGGATCTCCGCGTATGTCTCACAGAAGGAAGGAATAAGGATTTTCACTTCCTAAGTCAAACCTTCCCTAAAACGGCTTATCCTAATATCTGGGTCCTGCACCATATACTCTGCATATCGGCTCAGCTTGCCGAACTCAATAGCATACTCCTCAACCGACATGCCTTCCTGTTGGAGGTTCTAGAACTGTCTCGCTAAGTCCAGCATGTCGATAGGAGAAAAGAACTTCTTCTTGAAGTGGTCTAGAATTCGGTCCAGGTATGACCCTCTCCAGCAAGAGTCGGCTCATTCCTAAACCAGGTATGAGTGATATCAATCAGTTGTAGCCCTACTGCCTCAACCTTCAAGTCCTCAGCAAGGCAAGACACCCTCATAAGTCATTCGATATTTTCGAACCAGTCACCAGTAGATGATGCCCTCCATCCCCCTGAAGTATCGAGGTCCCAACTTCTTAAACTTCTAGATGTTTCCTGGCCTAAGCTAGGCATCCTGCTGCTGGACTGGAACTCCCCGCTCTACTGCAGCTAGAGCGAGCTAATGGGTGCTCTCCATTCCCTGATGTATGGTGTCCGACTGCCTCTGGTGCGCCTCACTATGCCCTCTGCGCCTCTAGCATCTCTCTAAAGAAGGCAAACATCTGCCCTTTCTCAGTAGGTACTGGAGGCGGAGGAGGAAGATATCCCTGAACAGAAGGAGGATTCTAATACGTAGGAGGAGGAAGAACACCAATGACAGCTCCTAGCATAGCTTCTGGTACTGTGTAAGAGAAAATGCAGCAACCTCGAGAATGGTCCTCGTAACCGGTATAGGAGCACCCCCGAATGCAGATGCTGAGACTCCGACTGCAGTAGACGCAACGGGATCAGGCCCACGGGATGTAGCAGATCTTTCAGTATTAGCCTACCCCGATCGCTGCAACCTAGTCTTAGGAGGCATCCTGAAGATAGATCGAAAGAAGGAAGTCAATATGGCAGAAGATATCAAAGAAGGACAGTTAGAGTGTAAGAATCAATGTCGGAAAGGACAGTTGCATAGAATAATAAATTGGAAGTTTTTTTTCTATTTGTGATTGAGTATCCTTAGCCTATAGCCTATGTATATACAACAGGCTCGTGACTGCACTCTAAGTTGAGAGCCATTATGACATTATAATAATTGCGACTTCTGACCTGCATGGGCTACCACTAAAAATGTGTCACGAACTGCACCCGATGTAGGGACAGGAGTGCTTGACAGAGTCCAGCCTACGCCGCTGCATCGACGGTAGCTGTCTATGTTTACTAAACTAATAAGCAATATAAATATCATAACTGTCGAGATGGTCAACTCCGAACGGAGGACAACTAATGACAATATATTCATACTCAATCAAAATACTATAAATAAGATAAATGGTACGAAAAGATAAAGATAATAAGATATGAAATATCCAGAAAATCTAACATAAAAATATTACAAGTCCAGATGAGTCTAAGAGTTATCTAACACAAAATAAGTCTCAAATAATACACAAACCAAAAGTTTAAATAGAGACAAACCCAACGCAAATATATCCTAACAGAATCCCTAACAAGCCTCTTCAGCCTGAGCTATAAATCCTACTGAAATAGAGTCTCCTGACCCATGCCTACTACATCCCATGGTCGTAATGGTTAGGACAACCGTCATCTAAAAAATATTATCAAGTCAGGATTGGAGTGAGCACACCACTAACAGCAATTTCAGTTAATTGACAAAAACTATAAAACTGTAAGTATAGTGTACGATTATAAATACTATGCGTTCTATGTTGTTTGCCATTGATTATAAAAGAACAGAACAATTATATGGGAGGACTGGACTTTTACTTTACCCTACAAATTCGCTCGTACAAAGAAATCCTAGGGACGAAAACCTAGGTACAACAATCTAAGCACGATTGTTTAGTTTTGATTCTGGGAGGTGACGATAGAGGCTCGGAAAAGCGACGGCCGCTCTGCCTTACTTCTTGGACCATCAGACGTAGCCTTGGCTCCGGTGAAGAACTGCTCTCAAGATGGAAAGACTCTTCTGTGTGCGCCTTTGTCTCTCTGTATGTCCAGTCGGGTAGAGAGGATCTCTCTCGCAAGGGAATGGCACCTTGCTATATTTTTTTGTTTCTCTGGATCCGATCTCTTTACAAGGGAATGGCACCTTGCTATTTATAGGAGTGTGGTGTCATCATTATGGTTTGTAATGATCACCCTAAAAAAGTCGACGGCTTGGGAACTTAATTGCCATTTTTCTTGATCCTATTTTGTGGACAATTAATCTGGACCACTAATCTTGATTGTAATGAATCTGGACAACTAATGCTAATTTTATAGAATCTGTATGGGCAATCAATGTTGATTGTCATGAATCTTGGGAAGCTCGGATCTCCAGCCACGTGTTTAATCCATATGATTGCCATAAATCTGTTTTGATTCGAGTAATTATGATGATTGTACTAAATCTGGTTGTTGGGATTTGTTGATAACTCTTGATTGATTTAGTGCCACGTGGAAAACTGATCTTCTGCCACGTGTCATAACCGCGAGCTACAACCGCATGAGGGTAGCTTATTAGGTTTTGAACTGCATGAAGGTGGCAGCCGTATAGGTGTGGCCTTCGAAATCTGAGCCGCATGAGAGTGGTTTCCAATTAGGCCGCATAGGACTAGCCATGTGTCAAGGCTGTATGGGCATGGCCTCTCAATATTTGAGCCACATGAAGATGATCCCCATGATCCGAGCCGCATGAGAACAGCGGCCGCATAGGCTGACTGTTCATAATTTGAGCCGCATGACGAGGGTCTTCACGCTCCGAGCCGCATGCGAGCATCAGCCGCATGGGGTGGTGGCAGCCGCATAGGGAGCTTTGTATTTGGTGGATCGTGCCAGCTACAGAGGAGATTTTCTTCTTTTCTCGAGGAATACGCCGTCATGTCGAAGTCATCATTGCAGCTTTATGTCAGCGCTGTCAGTTCTCCTGTATGTCAGAGCCGCCACTATGTCAGGATAATTAATGAGCCATCTACTTATAGCATTTATGGCCCGCTGCATGAGGCCACGTGGCTTCTCCTTCATTTTTCTTGAGCCTCATGAAACTCTCGAGCCTTTTGAGTCGCATGAAGGCTCCTTCAGCTATGAGCCGCATGAGGCTGATTTCCTGACCCGCATGCGGTTTCTGAACTGTATGAAGCTTCTGAACCGTATGAAGCTTCTGGGCCGCATGAAGTTTCTGGGTCGTATGACGTTTCTGAGCCGCATGAAGTTTCTGAACCGCATGAAGCTTCTTGGGTTTTGTGAGCCGCATGAAGATTTTTGGTTTTTAGCCACATGAAGCTTCATGTTGATTTTCGGGCCGCATAGAGAATCCCCTTCTTTCCTTGCTCTTGTGAAGGATCACATCTCGCAAGTCAAGGACATCTCGGTCAACCTTTGCACTCGTTTTGTGGGTCCGGATATCCTGAGCACACGAGTGTGTTGGCACCATATTTTCTCCCTGATGTGGGGCTAGTTAAAGCACTTGACCTTGATCTTTGTTGGGAGACTCTTGAGAACCACCATGTCCGTTTGCTGCCGGGGGCTGGACACGGGCAGTTCTGTACAACTTTCCATTAGAGTCCCGCTTAGCGGGACACTCTGATGGTCAGAGGTTGGGACAACTGACTAAGCTCGACGAGCCCGCGCTGCCCTAGACTTCTTCGACTTAGCACCTGAAGGTGTGTAGTAGGAAGAGTCCAAGTTGGAAGGAGGAAAAAGATATTGGTGCCCTTTTCAAAGGAGGCAAGGGGGCTCTATTTATAGAATGGAGTGAGCCTTTTCTTTTTCTCCTTTCCGATGTGGGACTAAAAGCAATATTTTCTATGCTTCTACAAGACCCCCTTCAAAGTTTCCAAATTGCAAATTTGGAATACTTTGAATAAGAAGCATGGAAAGTAGAGTTGCTTAGGTATGGCAATCCTATCAGAGGTAGCATGGACGTGATAGGTTTGGGTATTTCCACTGGGGATTTTATGTGGACTTATCATCCTTGGCATACCTTGGTTTTAGGTACGGATAATAAGTTGAGAGAGGGAGCCATCATATTTACTCACAGGTGGTGAGAACATGTAAATATGGGGTTAATGGTAATAAGGACATGGTGGAAGTGGACCCAAACGAGGATACATAGAAAAACTCAGAGGTAATATGGACGTGGATGTTCTATGTAATGGGTAATGAATGCCACGGGGCAACTGGGCTCCAGAAGCATATGATTGGAGAGAAAACCAACATATTTACTCAGAGGTAATGAGGACGTGGTAAATATGGGTCTAAAGTGGAGCCTTCCTACTCAGAGGTAACGAGGACGTGGTAGAAGTGGGCCTAATGAGGATACACAGAACAACTCAGAGGTGCTATCAACGTGGAAGTTCTATGTATTGGGTGAAAGAATGCTATGGAACAGCTGGGCTCCAAAAGCATGTGATGATGAGGAAAGATATGGATGTACTAGGAAACTTAGTACAACATTTGTGGTCCACGAAGGACATTTGTGGTCAAATGAGGACATTTGTGGGCCTATTATTCTTGGCGTACCCTGGGGTTTTTTTGGTACGGATAATAAGTCGAAAGAAAAACCAACATACTTACTCAGAGTTAATGAGGACGTGGTAAATATGAGGGTTTCTTCGATGGAGCCTTCCCACTCAGAGATAATGAGGACATGGCAGGAGTGGGCTCCATAAAGGGGTACGTAGAACAACTTAGAGGTAATGAGCACATGGAAGTTCTACGTGAGGGGCGGTTTATTTTTGATGGAAGGGAAACAACTCAGAGGTAGCATCGACGTGGTTGTTTCAGGAAATTTGTGGATATGTTACCTGTTTATGCACTGAAAGTGCGGGTATTGGATCATGAGGAGGGAGCTCTTTTAGGAGGAAAGTTCAGAGGTATGATCATACATGACTTACTACCTAAAAGATACGATATAGATTCATCTGTAGTAACCAGAGTGTGAGTTCAGCGGTACTTGCGGGTACATAACTCAACAATCTGGGAGATCTGGAGTCAGAATGTGAGTTCAGCGGTACCGGGGGTACATGACTCAACAAGCTGGGAAATTTGGAGTCAGAATGTGAGTTCAGCGGTACCAGGGGGTACATGACTCAACACTCTGGGAAATTTGGAGTCAGAGTGTGAGTTCAGCGGTACCTGCGGGTATATGACTCACAATCCGAGAGATAGTTGGAAGATGCCATTTAGACATAGTACTTTTTGAGGAACTTGTCGATGTTGTTTGTTGGTATTAGGGCGTTTGCCTTTATCCTCTCCATCCGAGATATACATTCCCAGTTGGCGAGCTTTCTTCAACTTGTCTTCTGTGCTAGTGGCGCTGATGATGAAAGTTTTCCAATCCTTAAACTGACTTTCGCCTATCCAAAGGCTGATTGTGGGAAGCAGCTTTGTTTGGCAAATTTCAATCAAGGAGGAATCGGGGTTACCGGAAGGCAACTTCATCGTGGTTTGACGAAATCGTTCGATATAGTTCCTTGTTAGCTCCTTTTCTTCCTGGACAACGTCCATAAGGGTGGACATCGTCATGTCTTGTCCTACTTCGTAGAACCTTTCCAGAAATATGTGTTTGAAGCCGGTAAAGGAATGGATGCAGTTGTCTGGCAAGTTCAGATACCAGTCAAAGGCGACCCCTTCTAACGCTCCAATGACAAGCCGCGTGAGAATGGCTCCGTCATGAGGCAGATGGTCGGTTGCGACTTCGAAGTACGTGATGTACCTGCTTGTAGATGTCTTCCCATCATACGGATTGATGTTGAATGGTTTATATCTTGGTGGAAAGGGCACATCTCTCTATGTAATAGGATACGGTTGTCATATCCTGAGGTCCTAGCAATTTTCTCGGGCGTGGAACATGGCCCGAAGCTCCTGGACCTCTCTTCTTGCCTCCCTGGCCTCGTCTGCAGCGGTAGGAGCCGATATTTTAGGAGAACTATTGTCCGGGTTCGGTGCAGCTGAGTTCGAGTCCGCATTGACTGCGGGACCCAAGCTTGTTTGGCCAGGCGTTCTTCCTTGCAGAGTTGGAAGGGCCGCTTTGATCTCGTCGACGGACTTGACCAAGGCATGTATTATAGCCTCCAGAGTGTCGATGCATTGGCAATCACTGGAACCTTCTTGGTTGCTGCCTGTCATGAACACCGTCTTCACATGAGGAGAGATGGAAGGAACAGTAAAGGACGTGCCCTCTGAGTCATACCCTTCTACAGAGAAGTCGTCCGAGTATGTAGGAATGCTCTCATCTGGTTCTGATCAGAAAGAGTGGTACCCCCAACTTCAGAGCTTACCTCATCTTGGAAATTGTGGACGTCCTCGGGGACGTCGGAATCTGCTGCATCTGTTGGGTGAACCATTTCCCCCGGACTATCTTCTTGGAATACCGGTTATTATGGATATTTGAAGGAATGCTACCCCCGGCTCCAGTGTCTCCCATAGATGTGGACGAATCTCCCGGTGTGGCAGATTTTGTCTTTGAGCGGGTACCTTGGTAAACTCCTCCTGCAACGGTAGTAGACAGCCGTTTAGAAAAAAATTCTTGGTTACGCCGGTTAAAATTTTTGGGCTGGAGACATTTATTTTCTTCCCTCTTCCGCTGCCAGGAATCTTCAAAGCAGAATTGCAAGAGGCAACAAGAAGCGCCTCGTCTTCTGAGCTTGGGTGTTGTAACCTTTGAAAGATGGACCGCCGATCTTTTTGTACTGCTGCCTTGTTGCAGCAACAGTTGACTATGACTTGGGTGCATTGATGTCCTTGACAAGACTCTTTGTACGCCATATCTTCGTCTCTTTCCTTGCGCTTGTAAAGAATCACGTTGCACGGGTCACCTGCTTTGTGGGCTGATGAGTGCGTTGGCCTCCTGCCTGCTCCTTGATGTGGGGGTAGCGTGAGTACTCGCCTTCGATCTTCGTTAGGAGATTCTTGATAACTATCCCGTTCGTTGGCCGCCGGGGGCTGGATACGGGTAGTTCTGTACAACTTTCCATCATGGGCCCGAGTAATAATTAGCGGGACGCCCTGGTGGTCGAAAGTTGGGACAATCGACTGAGCTCACCGAGCCCGCGCTACCCGAGACTTCTTCCTCCTAGCACCTGAGAGTGCGTAGTAGGAAGAGTCCAAGCTGGTCACAACAGAGTCTGGCATATACTCCAGCGAGCCTTCATGGTCAGGACCGTATGAGAGGCGGTCAAAGACTGACCGCGAGCCGCATGGGATAGATGGTTTGCGGCTGGGATTGGTTGCCGTACAGGCTGTCTACATGCGGCTGGTATGTGTGGCCGCATGACTTTTCTGTATGCGGCTAGGAGTCGTGGCCGTACAAGCTGTCGACATACGGCTAGATGTCATGGCCGTACAGGCTGTCTACATGCAGCTAGAAATTCTGGCCATATGATTTTTCTGCATGCGGCTGACCTGTGTGGCCGCATGCGTTCTCTCCATGCGGATGACAGTTGCGGGCGTATGAGCCTCCATGCGGCTGGCGCCCTTATGCGGCTTGGATCGCACAGAGTTCGTCTTTGCCCCTGCAAGTCCAACATCATAGTATTTTCTTCTGTCGGACTTGTGGACAGCAGAGTCCTCTGTGGTCTGAAGTGGGACCGCACGCAAGACTTCTCCGCTGTCTCGGGTAACAGAGAGTACTTCTTCGAGAGCTTGGGGAGGAGCAAATGATTTGGGTCTCCACTTCCTGTGGGCCTTTTTTGTGCGGGCTCGCTGCTGGACCGGGCCAGCGCTCCCGTCGGAGAGCATTTCTTCAAACGCTTGTTGGTCGAACCGGGCGACCAGCATTTGTTGAGTGGAGCCAAGTTTGGCTGCGTCTGATTGTGTCACCAACTCCTCAACCGTGGAGAAGTTAGTCCCCAGCAGAGTCGCCATCGTGTTTGCCATTGATTATAAAAGAACCGAACAATTATATGGGAGGACTGGACTTTTACTTCACAATACAAACTCGCTCGTACAAAGAAAGCCTAGGGACGAAAACCTAGATACAACAATCTAAGCACGATTGTTTAGTTTTGATTCTAGGGGGTGACGGTAGAGGCTCGGGAAAGTGACGGCCGGTCTGCCTTACTCCATGGACGATCAGACGTAGCCTTGGCTCCGGTGAAGAACTGCTCTCAAGATGGGAAGACTCTTCTGTGCGCGCCTTTGTCTCTCTGTGTGTCCAGCCGGGTGGAGAGGATCTCTCTCGCAAGGGAATGGCACCTTGCTATATTTTTTAATTTCTCTGGATCCGATCTCTTTACAAGGGAATGGCACCTTGCTATTTATAGGAGTGGGGTGTCATCATTAGGGTTTGCAATGATCACCCTAAAAAAGTCGGCGGCTTAGGGACTTAATTGCCATTTTCCTTGATCCTATTTTATGGGCAATTAATCTGGACCACTAATCTTTATTGCAACGAATCTGGACAATTAATGCTGATTGTGTAGAATCCGTATAGGCAATCAATGTTGATTGTTATGAATCTTGGGAAGCTCGAATCTCCTGCCACGTGTTTAATCCATGTGATTGCCATAAATCTGTTTTGATTCGAGTAATTATGATGATTGCACTAAATCTGGGTGTTGGGATTTGTTGATAACTCTTGATTGATTTAGTGCCACATGGGAAACTGATCTTCCACCACGTGTCATAACCGCGAGCCACAGCCGCATGAGGGTAGCTTCTTAGGTTTTGAACTGCATGAAGGTGGCAGCCGTATAGGTGTGGCCTCCAAAATCTGAGCC
This sequence comes from Iris pallida, assembly GCA_029216955.1. NCBI lineage: Eukaryota > Viridiplantae > Streptophyta > Magnoliopsida > Asparagales > Iridaceae > Iris > Iris pallida. Next base: position 5,710,184 of record JANAVB010013999.1, read on the forward strand.
GTATGGGGGTGGTTTCCAATTGAGCCGCATAGGACTAGCCACGTGTCAAGGCTGCATGGGGGTGGCCTCTCAATATTTGAGCTGCATGGAGATGATTTCCATGATCCGAGCCGCATGAGAACAGCGGCCGCATAGGGTGACTGTTCATAATTTGAGCCGCATGACGAGGATTTTTACGCTCCGAGCCGCATACGAGCATCAGCCGCATGGGGTTGTGGCAGCCGCATAGGGAGCTTTGTATTTGGTGGATCATGCCAGCTGTAGAGGAGATTTTCTTCGTTTCTCGTGGAATACGCCGTCATGTCGAAGTCATCATTGCAGCTTTATGTCAGCGCTGTCAGTTCTCCTCTATGTCGAGCCGCCACTGTGTCAGGATAATTAATGAGCCATCTACTCAGAGCATTTATGGCCCACTGTATGAGGCCACGTGGATTCCCCTTCATTTTTCTTGAGCCGCATAAAACTCTCGAGCCTTTTGAGCCGCATGAAGGCTCCTTCAGCTATGAGCCGCATGAGGCTGATTTCCTGACCCGCATGCGGTTTCTGAACCGCATGAAGCTTCTGAACCACATGAAGCTTCTGGGCCGCATGATGTTTCTGGGCCGCATGACGTTTCTGAGCCGCATGAAGTTTCTGAACCGCATGAAGCTTCCTGGGTTTTGTGAGCCGCATGAAGATTCTTGGGTTTTGAGCCACATGAAGCTTCATGTTGATTTTCGGGCCGCATAGAGAATCCCCTTCTTTTCTTGCGATTGTGAAGGATCACATCTCGCAGGTCAAGGACATCTCGGTCAACCTTTGCAGTCGTTTTGTGGGCCCGGATATCCTGAGCACACGAGTGTGTTGGCGGCACCATGTTTTCTTCCTGATGTGGGGCTAGTTAAAGCACTTGCCCTTGATCTTTGTTGGGAGACTCTTGAGAACCATCCTGTCCGTTTGCTGCCGGGGGCTGGACACGGACAGTTCTGTACAACTTTCCATTAGAGGCCCGCTTAGCGGGACGCTCTGATGGTCAGAGGTTGGGACATCTGACTGAACTCGACGAGCCCGGGCTGTCCTAGACTTCTTCGACTTAGCACCTGAAGGTGCGTACTAGGAAGAGTCCAATTGGAAGGAGGGAAGAGAAAGTGGTGCCCTTTTTCAAAGGAGGCAAGGGGCTCTATTTATAGAATGGAGTGAGCCATTTCTTTTTCTCCTTTCCGATGTGGGACTAAAAGTAATATTTTCCATGCTTCTACATATGTGTTTGAAATACTTGTTTCGAGATGTGATCGGCTTAGGAACTTGTACAATAGCTAGGTGGCCTGGTTAATCATGCGTGAGTTGTTCGATTAACACTTATAATGCTTATAATTATAATTGGGATTTGTTCACATCTTTTACTAGAATTTCTTCCAACCCAACTAGTACAGTGAATCCAACCATGATATGTTACGATACACGAACAATATTTTATGATACCATCCTGTACAATATCTAATGAATATGTCGTGTACGATGTCAATACGATAACTATGATAACATCTCATGATCAGATCCAGAAATGCCAATCCATGTGACCAACGTGTCAAGAATCAAATATAGTATCGCTAAATACGAGAATCATAGTAGAAATCAAATAATGGAAAGTACCAGAGAATGTACTCGCCTGAGATCCGGTATGAAATATCAGTAAGGTCCGATACGGCGCCTCGAAGACCTAAATATGGAATGTGGTATAATATCATGTTTGAAACTGAAAACAAGTCACACTAGTCCAATTCTAGGTCAAATGGTCAATTCTAGGTCAAATGGTCAAACCAAGTCGACACTAAGTCTAACTAGTCAAACTTGACCAACCTTGGCTATCAACTAGTCAATACTAGTCATATCTATCTAACCTAGCTATCTACTCTAATATCTACAATATAAGATAGTAAGATACCCTATATATCATCTGTCCTATATGTTACCCAATACTCCAAATTCCTATATATTACATACCCACACTCAACCAAGTGTTCAACCCATGTATCAGGAATACATTTTCCCATCTTCACAATATGCATATTAGTAGGCTAATACATATAAGTATATAACACTAAGCATAAAGAGTTTACACACACACACACACACACACACACACACACACACATATATATAATATATATATATATATATATATATATATATATAATATATATATATATATATATATATATATAAAATATATTATATATATATATATATAAAAAAAAAAAAAAAAAATATATATATATATATATATATAATATATTTTATATATATATATATATATATATATATATATATATATACGCTCGTAACGCGAGTGGCATGGGGGGGGGGGGGGGCTCTCGGCGGGGATACCCGGGATCGAGCCCCCCCTCCCGCATCAACCCGGCTGGGTGGCAGTGGCCACGGGGTTGATGGGGATGCACGAACACCCAAAAAATATATATATATATATATATATATATATATATATATATATATATATATATATATATATATATATATATTTTTTTTTTTATATATATATATATATATTTCCCTCTCCACACCAATACACTTTACCTGTGCACCAAACCCACTGACTTACCTTTGCCACACTCCCTCTAATCCTTTCTATCTTCTCTGCATTAGTCCCTCTATCCAAATCCCCTGCTCCCTTTGCTTGGGCAGTCCCCATTGGACTGAACTTCAACTTCAATATCCCCTAATTGCATTTGTTTTTCCCTTTCATATCAGTCTTTACTGACCCCTGTATCAATTTTGTAAACTGATACAAATCAGTTTTCGAAGAAACTGAACACATATCAGTTGAAAACTGATGCAAAACAGTTCAGTCCTATGGACTGAACACCCTATCTCTTCCTTTCATGTTTCATATATCCCAAGATACCACACACACATACTCACATGTATATCTATATTAGATATAAACAATTCCTATCCCATAGTTAGCTTCTTATATGATTTCTTCACCATTTTCCTCAAACCTTACACCTATCTATTCCACATCTAAACTTTATCCCTCTTCCTATATACATGGCCTATATATATATATATATATATATATATATATATATATATATATATATATATATATATATATATATATATATATATATATACAAGGATAGCTCACATATGCCTTGCTCTCTCAATCCAAATTGAACCCCCTGATCCCCCTTATCTGATACTTCATTAGTTGTGAAGAACTGATACGAAATCAGCTTGAATATATTCCCAATTCATCCTTGTGGACCACATATCAGTTTTTGAAAACTGATACACTAATCAGTTGACCACAATTCGAGCCCCCACATTTGTTCCCTTGCTCTCCATTACCCAATGCATCACTATGAATGACTGATACCTCATATTGGTTAAGGACTGATACACCATCAGTCAAGTGACTGATACTAGTATCAGTCAAGAGACTGATACTCAAGTCAGTCCTAAGACTGAAACCCCATCATGTATCAGTCCAAATAGACTTCAAGGCAACCCCCTTTCACTGTCATCTCCAACCCAGTCTCACATGGACACTACATATCCCCTTCTCTCTCTCTCTCTTGGACATAAAATGCCAACTTCAAATCAGTTCAGTTGAGGACTGAACATAGTGCAGCCCTATGCTAACCCCCATTCTTTACTATCAGTCCCTCTGATCACAAGATCAGTTCAAATGACTGATACACACAATATCCCCCATATGAATTTGCTTTGACAATTATCTATTGTCATATATATATATATATATATATATATATATATATATATATATATATATATATATATATATTTATATATATATCTATTGTCATATATATATATATATATATATATATATATATATATATAAATGCATGCCGACCAAGTGGTCTATTCTTCTCTGGAGACTTATTTTCAACAAGCTTCCCACTGATGAAGTTGGGATTCTCGTTAGTTTCAGCTTGTCATTGCTGTGTTGAGCGTCAATCGGAATCTATCCAGCATGTTTTCAGCTCTGGAAACCTAGCTATGGATGTGTGGCTTTACTTTCAAACTAAACTTGGGGTTCGGGTTAACAGATTGGATGTGCTACACAGGCTTCAAACATGGTGGAGAAGAAGGCAGAAACACGTGAAGCAGTTAATCGTTGGTGCTATATGTTGGGTTTTATGGAAAAACCGCAACAAATGGAGGTATGAATCCTACTGCTACTCGTCGGATCAGTTGATTGCAGAAGTTAAAAGACAAATTAAGAAGGCTACAACTAGATGCTCGCATGTGGAGTTTCCCTGAACTTTAAATCTTGTATTATGTACGGGTTTTTTGGATTGATTATGAATGAATAAAAAGGGGTTTGGTTAAATATATATATATATATATATATATATATATATATATATATATATATATATATATATATTTTATATATATATATATATATATATATATATATATATATATATATATATATATATATATATATATATATATATTTTATATAAAAATATATATATATATATATATATATATATATATATATATATATACATACATTACATGTAAATTATTGCTAAATGTAAATATGTTTACACTATACCATATACACCCAATCATTTTACTCCAAGTCCCCAACTGATTGCTACCTAACAGTCCAAGTGGGATACCAAACATGTAGCCACAAATATACCTATACCATATATATATATATATATATATATATATATATATATATATATATATATATATATATATATATATATATATATATATATATATATACTTTAACTCATATACAAATACTTACATAACCCAAATGTCTACATGAGAATGTGGTACATACATGTATGGATACACACAATTGTGAGCCATTGGCTAGTGTTACTTGTCATGAGAGTGTGTGCACCAATGTGTTGCGGTCCAAAATCCCCAAACTGGTCCCGTGTTCTAATATATCAAGACAATCCTATTTGTATCCATTTGTGGACGCTATTCTAGCCTCACACACTACACATATGACAATTATAGCCTATGGGACATTTCAACAAATACTTGGTGTGTCACCCTCGGATTTCTTCCAAAAATGACACGAAACGTATTCTAACTTTCAAATGAGGACTCATTAAAGCCTCAAAACTCTTCCTAAGGTTTTTCCTTATACATGGGTGAGTTCCTAAGGGTCCTATATCAAAACTAGAATTGAAATGACAAGGTTAGAGGGTGTTTTACCTATTGGGAGATGGATTCCCAATGAATAATCCAATAGACACGAATCCGACACGAAACTCCTTAGCAAATGTACTCACCTCCTTGTTCCTAGATCCAAGCTCCTTGTAGACACTTCCTTCTTTAGAGAATGTGAGGAATGGTGGTGGAAAGAGTAGGATTTTGACAGAAATCAATGGTGGAATGACTCCAAATAGCAAGGGCTCCAAAATAGGAAGATAGAGGCTTGTAATGAATGAAGTGAAATGGAGAGGGAGTCCCTTAAGTGGCCGGCCATGTATATCCTAGGTTAGAGCCTAACCAAAAAATCAATCATGCCCTCTAAGTTGTCATTTGGGTAATTAATTGCATGTGAAGGTTTGGGGTCATTTTGGACAAAAGTCTAAACTCTAAAAGAACTAATTGGTCATGAATATTTAGTCGAATGGAACTAGTGTAATGAGTTGGTTTATGGGTTATGTGTAGCTTCCCTTCCCGAAATTTTTTGAAATATCCTTTTTTTTACCTATTTTAATTAAATGGTGATTTTAGATTTTATAAATAATTAATTACTATATTTAATTGTTATATTAAATTGTTATGATGTGATTTATAATTTATGCGTATATATATATATATATATATATATATATATATATATATATATATATTATATATGTGTATGTGAATGTATATATATATATATATACTATATACGTGAATGTGTATGTAAATACAAATATTAATATAATAAGTATGCATATATATAAATACTTATGTATTGGTAACTCATTTGAGAGACTTGTTTTATAGAAAATGTATTATATGCATATTATATGGTATATAGATAATTATCATATAGGTATATATATATACATATTTAATTATATAAGCATATAAGTATATATTCAAAATTTATTAATGTATATACAAATATACATGACATTTATATAAATATGTATATGTGTTTGCGTATATAAATTGATAATAGATAAAAGTATGTGTGTACGTGTGTACGTGTATATATATATATATATATATATATATATATATATATATATATATATATATATATATATATATATATATATATATATATATATTAACTCTTGTGTTATAGTATAAATGAATCAGTCTAAGTTCAATGTTCATATACAAACAAATGTATTACTGTTTGTGAATCCTTGTATGGAAAGAGCTGATCAAAGGAAGCTGTTGAGGCTGATAATGTAACTTTGACACAATGAAGCAGTAGACATCAAATTGTTATCCAACTTGAACTACTTTTTAGGATAAATAAATAAAGAGGATAAGAAAGCCAGCCCAGCTATTGCAAACCGACCCCACAGCTCACTTGGCCAGCCCAGGCCGGGAGAAGTAGCCCAGACCCGGCCCTGTGTGATCCCACACCAAAAACTAAAGCCTTCGAGCAGTAAACCGAGACCCCATTCGACTTTGTCTATCGAACAGAATATATATAGCCGCGCTATACATAGAGATATCGAGGGAAGAGGAGTCACAAAACCCTAACAGCGCCGACGTAGACCTGGGCGCCCCCTCCATGCGCGTACGCGAGACGGAGCGACACCGCCGTGCGCGGCCGAGGCTGTGGAGGCAGTGCGCTCACGCGCGCGGATCAGGGAACGACAGCAACAGCCGCTGCCCGACCCCGACTTCGTGCTCGACTATCGCGCCACACGCTCCACCATTTCACATTCCATCTTCTCAGGTATGAAGATGAACTATACGGCTATAAGTATCTTCAAACGCTTCGATTTTAGATGAATTATATTATCCCAAAAATCGAGCCAAAACTGGCGTTCGATTAGTCAAAAACCGAGCAGGTTTTGTACTTGAACACCCCACTTTAGAAGGCGAGAACTCGCCAATCCAAGAACAGATTCTAAAACCCATCTGAAAACTTTTTGTTAACAATATATAGGTCTTCGAATTCCTTTTTGTAGTTCTCAGTTTCATTGAGTGGGCTAAGAGATATTCGAACCCATAGTTTGTTAAAAACCTATTTTCAAAAAAATATAGAAAATTGGAAAACTCATTCACACGACGTGCGTCCCACCATTCCGGGCGACGTAGTCGCGAACCGAAAGCATCGAAAGGTGCGTAACGGCTTCGTGGTCTTGTGGGCTTTGACGTAATTCAAATTGGTCGCGTGTGCGCGACGAATTTGATGCTTATCCGTCGAAATTCACCTTATCGTGCACTTTATAAATTTCTCAATTACTTTGTGCACATTCGTCAGATCGAGATAAAACTTGCGCCAACAGGACCGTATCATTTTTCTGGTCATGTATGCCAAGTTTGGTCCAAATCTGAGACAGTTGAATCGTACGTCGTTTTGCGGGCCCCACGGTCCCACTCAACGGACGATTTTGTGCACGGCCCGCCGAAACCCAACTCTGGACATACGGTTGGATTCTTATCAAAAAATTAGATCCGTAGATATGTAGTTTGATGACTTTAGAGACAATTGACTCTGGCACACTTTTCGGTGCAAAACGGGTCCAACGGCAGACACCGTTTTTGTTCGAAATTACCGTTTTGCTCCTGTGTCCATAATTGGACTTAAGGACAGGCAATCCTAGCTAATTTGACTATACTAAGAATGTTGGCGATGTTTGTTTCATCTTTCGGAGACAGTTGTGACGACTTGGACTTTCTGACTTGTGATTGGCAATACATTATTGGTTCTTCGCGCTACCACCAGGCAAGTATACCTTGCCAACTTGTACAGTATAATTTATATGCATGTTCATCATCTTAATGTGGTTCTTTTCCTTACATTCGTGATTGCTTTATTCCATGTCTAGTACACTCATCCTGTTATGATTTTAATTTACATATTTCTAGTTTCTTGTTCCTTTTCTGTTATGATATTTTTCTATCTGTTACACTGTGTTAGTCTCATACGTGTTGCTTGATAGAGTCATCTAGTCCTACACCACGATTTCCTCAACTTGATTATAACTTGACTTGACTTGAGTGGGACTTGACTTTGACATTCTATGGATTATGAGTACTTACCTTGACTATGGTCTGTAGGATTTTATACTAGGATTGGCTACTCTCTTGGTTATGAGTACTTGCCTTGACTGCGATTGAGACATTATAGATTGTGAGTACTTGCCTTGACTGCAGTTTATAGCCAGCCATTTCTAGTATGGCATGCCAGTGTCTTAGGATCCGCGTGTTTAGATCTTGTGTCTTGGTTCATTTTGTCTCGTTGGATATCCTTGATTGTTTCTTGCTTCTTTTTACTATTACATGTTGGCTCGTATATTATGTATCTTGCTAGTCCTCTGAGGACCTGATGATCTCTTCAGGTTTAGCGGCTGCCTGGAGTTAGTTAGCAGAGCAGGATGGTAGAGGATTGCGATGTTTGATACAGGTATTTGCTTGTAATATTTCTTTATTATCCTCTCGTGCTTTATATTCAGTACCATGATATACTCTGCTTATTTATAGACTCATATCATTCTTAGAGTCTAATCGAACAATATGCTAATGGGCTGCAGACCATGACCCATCCTTGTTCATTCTTGTTTATATGATTCATGTGGATTGAGATATAGTTTAGAATAGATATAGTTTCATGACCTTGACAGCTTATACGTACTTGAGTCGGGCTGGAGTCCGCACGATACATAGCTGGCTTGCTCACGAGCGCGCGTCCGAAAAGCGAGTGCGGGTCGTGACATCATGCCTTGCTAAATATTGGGCTCTAGTTTAGTGTCTAGGCTAACGGGTCCACTAACACAAGTCTATAATTACGCTAACCTCTAACCATACCAACTAACCCAAATAAATTAAATAAGTACACACAATATTCCTAAATAAATATTCACATTACATAATAATGATGAAATAACAAATTTACCCCTATTTGGAAAACTGGTAGTTACAGGAGCCCCTTGGTAGATGCTGAGGGAAAGCAGATCTCTACGGTCTACAGCTATTTCTGCCATAATTTGTGCGTCATACCTCCGAAGGCGGTACTGGCCCCATTTTTGATGATATGGCTATGCACCTGCGTGGCCCCGAGGGGGTTCTGGGTCCGTTGAGAGGGTGAGTAGAAACTCATCATGCTGGCGGTGAAGCTTGTATTTGGATATCGTCTTGCCCTCTTATCTGCCATGGTTTGCAATATCTTGCGAGGCCTAAGGGAGTTCTTAAAAAGGATAATCAAGTACGACGGGATATATAGTTAATTTCCTTGGGTGTAACGTACCATTCCCAATATACGTAGGACCTGGGTGCACTAGCATGCCAGCTATGTATCAAGTGGACTCTAGCCTAACTCAATACGTATAAGCTGTCCAACGGTCAAGTATAATATCAAAAATGTCTAGTCAACTATTTCTCATTCCACATAAGAAATAAATAAGTAACATAAATTAAACACGATATAATACAATCGGCCGTCCTGTATTACACATGCTCGAGCAAGCTCAAGAAGAAGAATATAGCTTACAAAACTAGGCTATAACAGCAGTAAAATCAAGGTAGTAATATAGAGTGCAAGAGAAATTATAGCACAAAATATATGATAGATAATAGCTATGTCGATACCTGAATCCTGCAGAAAAAATATCACAACAACTCTATACCTGGCATCCATCAAACACCTGAAGATATCACCAGGTCCTCAGAGAGACGTAATAAGATACAAAAAAATATGCCATATAAATTGTGGAATAAAATGAAGGATGCATGCAATGGGGTGCCTAATGTTAGCTTAGCTTTTCAACAAAAGCTCAAATCCCACATTTACTTTAGTCCCATATCGGTTTGGGCAAGGGATATAAGTATGCATATATACACTCCTCCCTTCTTGCTTCATTAAACCATTTGAATGGGAGCCCCATGGGCCACACGTGCGCGCCACCACCGCCGCCCGGCCCGGCTCGGCTCAGTTCGGTTCGGCACGCATAACGGGTGCGGACACGTGCCCACATCTGCGGGCGCTGAATGCCGATTCGATTTTTTCTTTGGGTTCGGGCCGAGGCCCTAAAAGATTTTTTGCTCCTTTCCAAAAATACTGACCGTTACAATTTTTTAAATTCCATAACGTTCACCATTCAAATTCCGTCCAGGTTCAATGAGCCATGTGCTGTAAATGTTTAACATAATTGTTTTCTTTAACACCCGAATTAAATTCTCTTTTAATTTCTGTCCGTTGGTGTTATTACCCAAACAGCCTATATATAGAGACCCCATCTCCTTCTTCTAAACACAAAAAATATTCTTCTAGAACCTCTCTAAATTTTTTGTCTCCTTTGTGCTGTTGTTGCTATTCGTCGTTGCTCTGGACAGAGCTAAGTCAGGGTCATTCTCTCAGCGTCGTGTGCGACAACGAGATTACGGTAGAGCGAAGATTTTACCACTAGGAGCGTTCGGATACCGTCTGCACATATACCCGGACTATCTCTTAGGGCAGTGCTACGTACGCGACTTCCCCGGAGGCCGGTAACATTTAATCATTTTATTTTCTTGCAGTTTTCAAAACACAAAATTGTGAAGAAATTATAACAATCTAAGAGATAGATCAATTTTACAAATTAATTACTTGTCTTCTTGTTTGTTATTGTTTATAAGAAAAAAAACAAATAATTTCTTTCATACAAGCTTCTGTTAACCATTATTTATAAGGAAAATTTGCTACTGTGTATACAATTGCTTTGTAAACAATTGAAGGGGAAAACATTTGTTACTGTTATTGAAGTGAAAAGCTTGTCTAAAAATTTGTTACTGTGTATACAAGCTTCTCTAAACAATTCCTTAGTACTGTTATTTAGGTCTATTTTAACAAACTATTATTTACTGATATTTTAACAAAGTGTTGTCACCATTTCGGACCAGAACCTTAATCTGCCTATTTAGGTCTATTTAGTTCTATATTTGTCTATTTAGACATTTGCTTAAATCCAAAAGTACTGTTATTGTCCTACACATTTACTTACACATTTGCTTAGACATTAGAAAATTAATTTTACTTGTTCATTCTGTTACTAGATCATACTGTCCTAGACATCTTTCTACTTGTCCAAAAGTTTATGTTAACAAAGTTTATATTGCTTAAATCCACTTGCTATTTGGTAAACAATTTTGTCTCTCATTTAATATTATTTGTTACATAGTTAATATTTGTTCATTGTCATTATTTGACATATCAATTATATTTCACATATCAATTAATATCCATTAATTGTCATTATTGGTTAAATTGACATCTTAGACAAATACTATTGTGTTAGTATTATTTTTGTCAATACTAGTTTTCACTTTTACTCAATATTTTAATTTAAGCTAAATCAAACAATTAATTAATTTAGTAAAAACAATCCTTTATTTTTAAATTTCTAAAGTCAAGATTTGTTTGGGAACAAGCCGAAAGGGCCCTTCTGTCAACAAGGCGAAACATCGTCAAAGCGACCGGTACTTAAGAGTTCCTAGTGAACCTCCGTTTGCTGGGTTCCGACCCATACAGCTAACCCAACCTTATCAAAACTTGAAAACTAAAAATTTAAGGGTTTATTACTAAAATTAGTTTAATTGTTAATTTTAGTTTAAAGCCATCTTATTGAGTAAATATAATTTTACACACTTTAGAAAACATGACTTCCAAGGAAGAGACCTTTTCTGCAAAGCCTGCAAAATTCAATGGCACATATTTCAAGAGATGGCAGAGCCAGATGAAATTTTGGCTTACCACCTTAGGCCTGATTTCAGCCATTGATGGGTCCACACCCATCTCAAATGATTCTGATGAGACTGTGTCTGACGTAGGGGTTTCCATGTCCTCCTCTTCTACCAAGCCTAAGACCCCTAAGGAAATTGACTACCACTGCTTCTACAGAATCTTAAGCGCTATGTCGGAGTCACTCTACGACATATTTTTTGAGTATAAAAGCGCTAAAGAACTCTGAGATGCTTTGGAAGATGAGTATGGTTGTGATGATGCTGGAATTGATAGATTCAATTCTACCACATTCAACCAATATGTCATGGTAGATAACAAACCTATCAATGACCAAATCCATGAGTTCCAAGAACACCTTAGGCATGTTCAAGCCAAGGGAACCGTCTTTTCTACTGAGCACAAAATAGGATGCTTGATAGATAAACTCCCTCCTCCTGGTCTAAAGTGGCAAAGGACCTTCTACATCTACAAGGATCTATTACATACTCTCAAGCTCTTTAGAGAATTAGAACAGAAGAGAAATATAGGTCCAAGACCAAAGCTAGGTCAAATGCCACAGCTAAGGTAAACCTTGTAGAAAGTCATACAAAATCGAAGTCAAACAACCATTTAAAATCCAAGAAAAACTCCTTCAAAAAGAAGCAGAGTTTTCAACCTCCTCACCAAAATCACCAAAACCAAAACCATCACCACCAAAACCTTCAACCCAAAAAACCTACAAGCTTTGGTCAGACTCAGGATCAAAGAAGATTTTTTTTGTGTGGTAGAACCAACCATACAGCCATCAACTGCTTCCAAAGGAAGAAAGAACCTATCCAGAACTCCTTCAAGGAAAAAGGCAAGCCAGAGGCTTACATGATTCTGAATGGGTCTTCCATCTCCTTCAGGTCTGCAAGCTTTCAACCTGTAGTAAACCTGTCTTTCCATTCCTGGTGGTTGGATTCTGGAGCTAATGTTCACGTTTTATTTGATCGCTCCTGTTTTCAACCTATCAGGAATCAGGTGGAGGAGGAGTGACCCTAGGAGATGGCTCAACAACACAAGTTGTGGGAAAAGGAAGAATAAATCTGAAGATGACATCAGGAAAAATTCTACCTCTCCATGATGTACTTCATATGCCGTCTGTCAGAAGAAATCTTGTTAGTGGATCTCTCCTTGTAGCCTCAGGATACAAAATTGTAATGGAGGCCAATAAAGTAGTTTTCTCTAAGAATGATTTGTTTGTGGGGAAAGGATTTTGAAAGATAGACTTTTTATTTTAAGTACTATGAATAAAAGTTCTAATCCTTCTTTTGTTGCAAATATTGAATCATCAAATATTTGGCATAGTAGACTAGGTCATGTGAACTTATCTAACAAAAGGATGATGAACTTAGATCTTATTCCTAAGACTCCTATAGATGATGAACACAAATGTGAGATTTGTGTTCAAGCAAAACACACTAGATTGCCTTTCAAATCTGTCTATAGGGATTCTGAACTCCTAGAACTTATCCATAGTGATGTTTGTGATTCCAATAGGGTTTTGACCCGAGGTGATAGAAAATACTTTGTTACTTTTATAGATGATCATTCAAAGTATTGTTATACCTACCTTCTTAAGACCAAAGATCAAGTTCTAGACAGATTCAAGGTCTATAAATCTGAAGCTGAGAACCAGTTGGATAGGAAGATTAAGATCCTTAGTTCAGATCGTGGTGGAGAGTATACCTCAAATGAAATGACTAACTTCTGTAAAGAGTACGGAATTATTCATGAGGTAACTGCTTCTTATTCACCATAATCCAATGGAGTTGCTGAAAAGAAGAATCACACTCTTTTAGATATGGTCAATGCCATGCTTCTCAGCTAAGGTGCCCCTGATAATCTTTGGGAAGAAGCCTTATTGTCCACCTGTTATATTCTTAATAGGATACCCAGTAAGACTAATGATAAGACACCATATGAGTTATGGAAAGGTCGGACTCCTAGGATTAATTACCTCAAAGTTTGGGGATGTCTAGCTAAAGTAGAAATTCTTGAACCCAAAAAGAGGAAGATAGGACCAAAGACGGTAGATGCTGTATTCATAGGATATGCCCTAGATAGTAATGCCAATAGATTTCTTGTAACCCATTCTGAAGTAAATAAAATCTCTAATAACACAATCATTGAAGCTAGAGATACAGTTTACTTTGAGAACATTTTTTCCTTCAAGGATAGAACCCCTTCATCTTCCACTAACCCTTCTCTTACTCCGTCTATGAGTTCTCATGACCAAATGCCTAATTCTCAATCTGAACAAGTCATAGAACCTAGAAGGAGTAAAAGAGAAAGTTTGAAAAGAATTTAGGAGAAGGATTATTCATATTTTTGATAGAGGGTGATCCCTCAACTTATGAAGAAGCCATATCCTCTCCTGATGCCCCTTTCTGGAAAGAAGCTATTAACAATGAGTACAACTCCATCATGGAGAATAATACTTGATTTTTAGCAGACCTTCCTTTAGGTAGCAAATCCAAAGGTTATAAGTGGATTTTCAAAAAGAAACTTAGAGCCGATGGTACCATAGAAAAATATAAGGCTAGATTAGTGTTTGCAAAAACAAAAGTTGATCTTTATTTCAACAAACTTTGTAAAAGAAGATTACAAGAATTTTGGAAAAGTACAACTGTAGGAATCCAATCTAGAAGACGATTGCTTTATTTCTTGGACGATGTGAACTTTGAAGACGGTAGCCTCTGAAGAATGCAACAGCACTTTGGCAAGAACTCCTGATCTCTGGTGATGATCTCTGATCTCTGAATGCGTATGTGATCCCCCTAGGAAGGACTTGAAACTCTACTTATAGAGTTCTGGAAATAACTACATTTTAGTTATTCTGGACTGCGCAAGTTGGATTACGCTGCATTGGACTGCGCACGCGTCAGATTGCGCTGGCAGTTACTTGATCGTGGGCCAACTGTCTTGGACACATGGCATTATTTGATTGAAATGGGCATGATCGTGTACAGACGGTTGCCACGTGATGAGCAATTGATGGCATGAAGGCCACGTGTACATTTGTCAGTTGTCTTGATGAAGTGCGCTGACTTTGGATTGTGCTGAGATAAACTGCGCTGGGATAGACCGCGCTGGCATGGACTGTGCTGCAGGTCGATTGCACTGCATGTACAGCTGTCCTCGAGCGCTGTACTGCACGATAAACGAACAGTTTCTTTCTTCTCCATATGTCAGCTGTTAGAAGATCTGTTTCTCTGTCAGGTAATGATGACGAGACCACATTAGCATGCGCACTTGGATGAGTGCACAGTTCAGCCTGCATAATCGAATTGATGTACAATCTGTCTTCTGTGCAGTTCACTTGAAGGATGTATAATTTGATTTTTATGACTTTGTTGATGAGTGCAACTTATTTTTTTAGGACCTACAAGACCCCCTTCAAAGTTTTCGAAGTTTGAAAAATAGTCAAAGCTTCGAAATACTTTGAATTTTGATTTGAAAATCAAGTTGCGTATATGATGACCTGTCTGCACAATCGGATGAATTAGCTCCTATCTATCCGGCACAATCTGAGGAATCTGTTCATTCTCGAAAACTATAATAGTTCCCTTTCTCTTCTTTGTCATTCTTTACTTGCTTTCGAACTTTCAAAAGAGAAGACTGCCTGAGCTTTCTTGATTCTCCTTCGTCTTCTTCATCGATCTCCATGGCTCCAAAGCGATCCACTACTGAGAAAGGAAAGGCCCCAGCCGAGTATTCGACTCGTGTTGCGTCGCATCCTTCACGTCATGAGGTGGCGCACCCAGCAGTACAAGGTAGACATCCGATCGAAAACCCTTTTTAGGGTTCTTCGCCATTGCTGTACCTTAAAACCAATCTTTTTTTAGAGATTTGGTTTTGTTGTGCCACCCTGTTTAGGGTTTAGGTTGCACAAAACCAATAATCTTCATTTTTATGAAGATTATTTTTTTGCGCAAAAAAGTCAGCGCACTCTGCTGATTTGCGCAAGGCTATCCAGCGCAAACTGATACTTTGCGCGAGTTATTCAGCACAATCTGATGGCTTCCTCAAGTGGATGAGTTGGCGCCACTGGATAGTTTGTGCATAGAAGCTGTTGTTGCACAATCTGATGGTTGCACAATCTGATGCTTGTGCAATCTGATACTTGCACAATCTGATGTTTGCAAAATCTGTTTGACAGAATCTTTGATTTGACTTGTACTGAATTCTGCTTTTTCTGTTTGATGCAGTTAACATCAGGGAGGATCCTGATTATAAAATCTTCACAGGAACTTTAGCTGAGCCGGAATTCAAAAAAGACTTATCCCATGTGCTCTACCCACAGTATGCCCTTCCATATCCTCTCGCCAAGCTATCCTGATAGCTCAGGATAACGAGACCTTGTTAAGTCTGATGAATGGACAGCCCTTGCAATCTGCTGACGCTGTCACCCACAAGAAGCCTATGTTTCTATTCGGCAAAGCCATTGACAAAAGTTCTCAACCTAGACCCCGAGTTGAGTCAAGAACTTTCCAAAGGAAGGAGAAACTGATCCAGTTACCAGACATAGCTAGATGCCTCCCTCTAGCACGATATGCTCATGCAAGCCATCCTAGGAGGATGGATTGGGACATTACTCTCCTTCAACATGCACGGACAGAAAAAATCTATGTCAAGAAAGGCCCGAACAATAGGGACATGTTCTATAGCTCTTTTGAGCGACACATCACTCTACTAAGAGGGTTGAAGCCAGGTTGTATCCCTCCTGAGAACTCGTCTTTGTTGCTGCCGGTAAGGACACCGATTTTTGCTAACGAGTATGCAAAGGCAGAGGGCAGATATCCTGATCAAGACATTCGGCTGACCGGTTTGGTAAATCCGGATAACAGGAGGTGGACTTGTATAGCCAACTGGGTATTGGCTCAATTTGAAGATAAACTTAGAGAAATCAAGCTTTATAACGCGGTATATGCTACCGTGTATGGCTTCCATCCAAACCCTCATCTGTTTCTAGCCCTGGCAGAGAGGTATAACTATAGGACAGGGACGTTCATGACGCCCTGCGGGGAGATGGGATTGGCGCTCCATGAGATGAAGTATATGTCATGCCTACCAACGGGAGACTGCCCTTATGAGGAGTATGTTCCCATAAACGACGAGTTAGATAGACTGCGTCGAGAAAATCCATAAATGGTAGCAGTTTTCGAAGAACTACTGTGCCATTATAACATATGTTCTCTTTATTACAAGAGCGGCTCTTCCGGCACATGTTATTCATCGAAGTGGTTGTCGTATCTTTTTCTTAACCATATCGTGGAGAAAAAGACCAAAGATCATGACTCCTGCAACCCAACTTTCTTTCAACCTCTCTGCCACAGTGAGGTAATAAAACTGATGGAAGAGAATAAGAAGATGGATATCAAAGTCACTGATGAATATCAATATCCTCCGCTCAAGCCCGGAGATTTTGTTGAAAGTTTTATAAGAATGGGCTACAGGTCCATGTCACAAGAAGCTCAGCTGGCAGGATTTTTGACTTACTGGCTCCGCCGATTTGTTGTACCAGGGGCAAGCGCCGTGGACCGCTTCCACCGCGGCGTACTCTTCGCTGCCGTCCGGTTAGTCTTCGGCTACCGGATGGATTTGCTATCAGCGATGACTTATAGAATAAATGCAGGTCTTCGTCTGTATGTCGACTCCATGATCAAATAGAGGGGTGAGAAAGGAAACTTCCCTAGACTGGAGTTGTCCTACACCTATCTATTCGGGTGGTTACATCTGTATCATCCATCTCTGATGAACCCCGAGATGGGGACAGTAAGTGGTAGCTTCTTGCGTAGATTCTCCCGAGGCAAGTGGGTGTATGTTAGTCTGAAAGACTATAGACGTGCCCTGAACCTTGGAAAAGGATGGAATTTTTATAGCTTCACTCCACCAGCTGGTTACGAATTCATGGCAGCAAATATGGTTGATCTGGGGAGGCAGCTATTGGGCCGAACAGCTTTTGATTGGTTGAAGACGATTAGGCCATCATATTTGGTATACAGATTTGAGGAGGAGTACTATCTGGAACCATATTTGCCGAGTCGCTTCGCTTGTCAATTTGGGTACGACCAATTCCATATGGGCAACGCAATAACTTGCCTACAAGGAAAGGGGTACTTGATTGATGGTGCGAGAGCATGGGCATACTACAATGCTCGAGACACTAAGACAGTGTTCTCGATGCCAAATAAGAATGATAATGGCCCAAGAATGTTATACACATATTCACTGTTCTATACAGCTGCCAATACATTTGCTGAGAACTTTAGTCTGGTGGATAGCTTCACAACAGCAACACGTCTGAAGAAAGGAGCCACTGCTATACTAGCTCCAGCAAATGATGAACAGCATGAACCGGTAGATGATCCATTAGAAGCCTCCAGGGAAGTAAATTTCCCTGAGGAAGTAAATCAACCACTGAGAATTTCTCTGAAAGTGGTTAAATCTCCGGTCAGAGAGAGAAAAAGAAGGATTGAAGAACCTTCTTCCCCAGCTGCAAAGAAGAAACTTATCCTGGATCAACCATAGAAAGTTACTACTAGATCCCAATCTCGACAGATGGCCGAGATAATTCAACGAGAAGAGGCACCACACCGACTTCTATTCAAAAGACGGTTGATATAGTGGACGTGGAGAGCCCAGAAAGGCCTCTTCATAGAAAAAAGCAGGCTATTAAAAAAAGAAAGAAGGTAATCCCGTCCTCGGTGGTGGTGAATGCTACTGCTGGGATTATTATGTCATCTCGTACTCCTGCCTCTGAACCTAGTCCAGAACGGAGAGAGGAGACTGAACAGAGAGAGGAGACTGCGCAGATAGATGAGGCTGCACTGAGAGATGAGGCTGCAGAGCCTAGAGAAGATGAAACTTTACGATCTCCTTTGCAGCGGTAGACATTACTCAAATTTCTGTCACACCAGGAACAGCCCGCGAGGAGGAGGATCGCCTAATAATTGAGGCATTAGATGATTGCGACTTCGGTTATCAAGAAGATGCTGATCATGCCGCTGCTACTGCCAGCGAAGAAGCTCCTGAGGATTGTGAGGAGAGTACATCATCAGAAGCTGTTGATGAGACACAGAATCCTGAAGAGGACATTGAAGTCCATCTATCTCCTAAAGCAGCTGATGACACCCTGGATCCTGAAAAGGATGTTGAGGTGTAGATATCTCCCGAAAGGATTGCAAATGAAGACGTGGCTTTGTAGGAAACCCCTACTATTGCCCAAAGGTATAAAATAAAATAGTCAATCTTCTTTTCATAGATTAATAGCTGACATCTCTATCTTTGATCCATACAGAAATCGAATCTTCTCTAGCTCCTCCAGTGTGCACGAATATAGTACCTGTGATGACGATAGCTAGCAGCAGTCGTCACTTGTCCGGTGGCTCTGAGGCAGGCAGTAGCTAGAAAGTAATGTCTGAGGCTACTTCTGCTAGGCCGGAATCTGTTCCAACAGATGACAAGCCTGATATTGGACCAAGCCACGGTAAGAATGCTTTCCACTTTTGAATTTTTCCATAGCTGCAAATGACAGACAAAATGATAAAGTCTATCTATTTTTTGCAGAGGAACACCCGGGAGGAGCAACCAGCTCGACTTTAGCTCCTTTATTTAAAGAGACCTCCGTCCAAGTGCAAGAGACTGAACGTCCCGTCGCTTCATCGTCAACAGGAGTAGCTGCTACTCTTGGTGCTTTGGCTACCAATCAGTTTGTCATTAAATCATTTACCAAGTTCTTCTTTGATTTATTGGGGCCTTTAATAGATAGAGTAATGGAGAAGAAAGAAGCTAATTTCTCCACAGTTAGAGGTCCAACCTCTTACTTGGTAAATGCCATCCGTAATCAAGGAGACGAGGATCAGGCTACTTTTTTTGATCACATATTAGATGAGCTGGAAACCTCAATCAAGAGTTACAAAGAGCTGAGTAAAGGAGAAGTAGAACTTTTAATACAAGCCAAATTTGAACGAATGTCTCAAGAAGCTGCAGTTGAGAGAGTCAACTTCCAAATTCTGTTGGATGCTTTCACTGCCAAGTCTGTTGAGTACAACTCTAAGGTAGAAACGGTGACATCTGTTGCTGAAAGAAAATAGAGAAGAATTGCTGAATTGAAAGCAGAGATTGCCCGTCTTCAGAAAGAACTGGAAGATGAGGTCATCCAACATCAAACTGCAATTCAACAGCTTAATGTTCTAACTCAAGAAAGGGATGAATATGCTGCGGCTCATAATGCTGAAATCACTCGCCGAATGGTAACTCTGCCAACCTTCAATGAAAAATCTGGGATGAAAGAAGCCAGGAAGAGAGTAATGGAATCTCGTAAAGAGCGTCTGCAAATTTTGAAGCAGCAAATTGCCAATTTGATGACACCTCCAGCCTAGTGGAAATATTTCTTGTATTTTTTTTTGTTTTTCCATGATATGTGTCTTTGTAATGTCTTGAATTCTGATCCATAGAAAAGACATTCTTTGTGGTTCTATTATTTATTGTATATCTTATTCAGATATAAATAATCGCGATAGAAAATATATTCAGAGGTACAGGACATGATATATTTCTCGATTCTAGAAAATAATCATATTCAATTATATCTGCTCAGAGGTAATATGGACGTGGCAAATATAATTTATTGAATATCAATATTTCAATAGACAACTTAATCAAAGATGACAAGTTGCTGATAAGAACGAATTGGATAATTTGTCAAAATGTGAGAACGAAATGAATCGTCGGGATGAACGGGTGAACCGTCAGATGAAATGGTGGTGAAATGAATGGGTGAACCGTCAGATAATGAACGGACAAACCGTCGGATAATGAACGGACGAACCGTCGGATGATGGACGGGTGAACCGTCGGATAATGAACGGGCGAACCGTCAGATAAATATGATGAATGAACGGGTAAACCGTCGGACAATTGTGTCGCTTCATAGTTTTATGACGCTCTGTCTATAAATAGAACAAAAAATCAGATGAGATGGTCACTTTCACTTTTCAGCATAAAGATGTCGTCTGGAGATGCATCTAGGAAGGCTGAGATCGTCCCGAAGGTGGAAGCGGAGACTGAAGAACATCCAGTCGAGCCGGTTCAACAAAAGCATATGGCAGTGGGCGAAGGTTCATCTGCTCCCAAACCGCCAAAGGACATCTTGGACTTCCTTCTCGAACCAGGGAAGACTGAAGAAGAAGAAGCTATGAGAATGGCTGCTTGCAAGTTCTTGGTAGGTTCCAGCAAGAATGTTCTTGACTCTTTTGCAGATCATGTCTTTGATAAGGACGGTAGTGGCCCGCGTCCCAATTTTGAGAAGGATGATAGTGACCTTCCTTGATATTATGTACTATCATTCAAGATGAAATAAAACTGAATTTTATTTATGAACTTGTCTGATAATTACAAGCAATGTCTGTTACTTTTACACATAATACTTCTTAAGGAATTTGCCATTGATGGACATCATTGCAACTCAACCATCTAGCTCTGCGAGTTGATAGGCTCCATTTAAAAAGACTTTGCTCACGATATATGGACCTTCCCACTTCGCATCGAACTTGCCTTTGCTTGAGTGAGTCATAGCATAGGACGTCTGACTGTTAAAACGAGCTCTTATTTCTGAAAGGCTCTGACCTTAACTTTGTGGTTGAAAGTCTTTGAGATGCGGGCTTGGTATAACTCAATATGCTGTTGAGCTAATAGCCGCTTCTTATCGAGCGCTTCTAATTCTTGAAGTCGGAGAAGATCGTTGTTCTCTGTAGTGAGTTCGTTGGCGATAGCAATCCTCAAGGACAGAATTTGGAGTTTCAGAGGCAGAACTGCTTCACACCAGTATACCAAAGAGAAAGGTGTACAGCCTGTAGGATTGCGGATCGTAGTACGGTAGGCCCAAAGACATTCTCCAAGCTTTTCACTCCAGTTTCATTTGTTAGTAGATACAAACTTCTTGAGGAGCTTGATAATAGTCTTGTTGAAGGGTTCAGCTAAGCCGTTAGCAGTAGGATTGTAGGCTATCGAAGCGATATTGTCAATTCGATGATCGTCACAGAACCTTGTGAACTTTTGACTGATGAACTAAGGTCCGTTGTCATGGATGATCCTTCGAGGTACACCGAATCTATAGATGACATGGTGTTTGACAAAATTGATGACGCTGCTAGTCTTGACTTCAGCCAATGGTATAGCTTCAGCCCATTTTGAGAAGTAGTCGGTTATTGCCAGTATGAACCGATGTCCTCTAGAAGAAGGAGGATTGACGGGACCGATGATGTCCATGCCCCAAGCTTCAAAAGGCCAGGAAGCAGCAGTCGGATGAAGGAACTCCGATGGTTGATGAATGAAGTCTCTGTAGATTTGACAAGCTCGACACTTCCTCGAATATTCGATGGCATCAGATACCTTAGAGGGCCAGTAGTAACCCATGCGTCCGATGCAATCCTGTAACTTAGGACCGGGTTGATGTGCTCCACAGACACCGTCGTGAGCTTGACGTAGTACTTGCTTCGCTTCATCTCCAGCAAGACAGCGTAAGAGTAGGCCGTCATAAGTTCGTCGGTAGAGAGTCTTGGTGGTCTGATTGTAGTAGAATCGCAGAGATCGTCGGGCAGAGACCGCCGACGAATACTCGTAGCCTCCTTGGGATCTTCAGGGAGTATGCCATGGACCACGAAGTCGATGAAAGGAGCTCTCCAATCTTCATTGATAACATTGACTTCAGTAAGATTACTGAACTCAATATTACGATTATTTTTGACACAGAACAATTCCCGATTAGAGATGACCACCACCTGTTGTCCTTTGATAGGGATGGCTAGGACTGCTGCAAGATTGGCCAAAGCATCTGCCTCAGTATTGCAAGCTCGGCGTACATATTCGATGAAGAAGGCTTTGAATAATGTAGCCATGTTGATTGTCGCTTCAAAGTAAGGCACTAGGTCTTGATGGCGAACTTCATAAGTCCCTCTAACCTGGTTAACAACCAACTTGGAGTCACCATATACTTCAAGATACTCAACGTCTATTTGTTTAGCTAACTAAAGGACGATGAGTAGAGCATTGTATTCTGCTACGTTGTTGGAGCAAGGCTCATCTAGGGAGTATGCTCTTTGAATAGCTGACCCGTCTGGAGAAACAAGGACAACTCCAACTCCTGCGACAATGGCACCATTGGGTCCAATCCTGGATGCACCGTCAAAGAATAGACGCCAAGTAGGAAATTCTTCGGAGATTATATTAGATTCTAAAGTCTCGTCTGGAATTTCATCGTAGAGTTTGGACATCTCTAGAACAGGATGAGCTGCTAAGAAATCCGCCAGTGCTTGACCTTTGACAGATTTTTGAGGAACATATACCATGTCATATTGGACTAGCAGAATGGCCCACGTAGCCAGTCGAGAATTGAGGGTGCTAGGCTTCTTCATCAACTCCCGAAGGGGATTAACTCAGGATATGACATGAATAGTTTGACCAATAATGTAATGCCGAGTCTTCTGAACAGCAAACATAAGAGCTAGACATTCTTTTTTGATCGGACTATAACGGTGTTCAGCACCAATCATAGTACGACTGAGGTAGTAAATGGCTTGTTCGTGGCCTTCTTTGTTCTTTTGGGCAAGTAAGGCGCCCAATGAATGGTCCATAGCACGGACGTACATTAAGAATGGTATGCCAGAGATTTGGTGGCACCAAGACTAGTGGATTCATGAGATATCATTTTATGTCATCAAACGCTCGTTGACATTCTTCGGTCCAAACGAAAGATACACCCTTCTCCATGAGTTGAGTGAATGGTCTACAGCGTCCAGACAGATTCGAAATGAATCTCCTGATGTACGCAAGTCGACCTTGGAATCCTCGTAGCACTTTTAGGTTGCGTGGAGGACGCATCTCTTGAATGTCGTTTATCTTCTCGGGATCTACGTGTATACCCTTAGAGGTAATGACGAAGCCAAGAAATTTGCCACTAGAGACACCCAAGAATATAACTTGGTGGGATTCATTTTGAGTTGATGTTGGCACATGAGATTGAAGATAGTTCTCAAGTCTTGGATGTGATCTTCCTTCAGACGACTTTTGACAGCGATGTCATCAACGTAGCATTCGACAGTCTTGCACAGATGATCTCGAAAGATAGTACTTATGGCTCGTTGGTAGGTTGCACCAGCGTTCTTAAGACCAAATGGCATAACAGTATAACAGTAAACTCCGGGAGGAGTACGGAAAGAAGTATGCTTTTCATCTTCAGGATTCATCCAAATTTGATTATACCCGGAGAATCCATCCATGAAAGATGTTCTTTCGAACCCACAGGTGTTGTCGATCATGACATCCATAATAGGGAGGGGAAATTTATCTTTTGGACATGCTTCATTAAGATCCCGAAAGTCGATGCAGACTCGAACTTTGCCGGTTTTCTTTAGAACTGGAACAACATTAGCTACCCAATCAAGATGCTTTTCTTCTCGAATAAAGCCACAAGCGATAAGCTTCTTGACTTCATCATCGATCACATCCATCATTTTTGGCTTGAAACGCCGCTGTTGTTGTATGACCGGTTTTACATTCGGTAAGATGTTCAGTTTATGAGTAGCAACTTTGGGATCTAGACCTGGCATGTCTTCGTAGCTCCAGGCAAAGACATCAATGTATTCTTTAATCAGAAAAATTAATTCTTATTTATCTGCCTCTGGGAGGTTCTTGTTGATGAATATTGGACGAGGTGATCCGCTCTCTCCTACATCAATTTGAACTAATTGATCTTCAGTAGGATGTTCCCTTTGTTCGAATCGGAGTTCCCATTGGGTATCCATTCGTTGAGCCCAAGGATCTGTTTCGAGATTTTCTTCAATATCCTCGTCATAGCCTTCTGGAAGTTCGACGGAGACCATGTTAGAAGATACAGTCAATCGATGAACATGACCGATGCTGGTGTCAGAATCCCATGATCTGGAATCAAAAGAGTTAGAGCGCTCTTCACTATCGGATTCAGAGCCTGCTGGGGATAAAACCGGAGGAGAAGCATATCCGAGACCTCTTTTGGTCCTACTGTAATACATCTCTGACTTCCCTTTCGACACAGTCGTACGGATAGGAGTTTTTCTACCCTTACCGTAGTTGAGGCCGCTCCTGAAGTCGTAACCCATCTTTTGAACGATATCTTTTGATTGTTGACTATAACGACGGAATTGAAGATGACCCGTATCATTACCTTTGCTATCATCCGTATAGCTGAATTGTTGTTCAGGTCCTTTACTAAAAAGTATTGGACTTTCGCCTTTCTTATGCACGGGAACAATACGATATGACTCCTTTGGGTGTTCAAATGAGACTTCTGTTTGAAAAGATTGTACAACTCCCATTGTAAATGATTGAAAGCTATCTAACATATCCAAATAGCACTTAGCATGATAAACGACATCAGTATACTGGAAATTAGATACTTTTTCATTGATTTGTACATTCGTATTTACAGTAGGACCTCTAGCCTTAGCAGTCTTGGTCAGATTGATTACAAGAGGGGGAGAAGAAGAACGTGGAGAAGGATTGGCCTTGTTACGACGGAGGTCGATAACAAGCGGCTCAGAGGAGGTGAGCTCCCTTTTGTCCTTGTTATGAGATAAATCTATAACAAGTGGCTCAGAAGAGGTGAGCTGCCTTTTATCCTTGTTACGATGTAAGTCAATAACAAGTGGCTCAGAAGAGGTGAGCTCCCTTTGATCCTGATCATCCTCGACTGGTTGCTTCTGAACTGGCAAGTGAATGGCCAGTGGCTAAGAAGACTGAGGACGAGAAACACGCCCTTTGACAGGTACGATGAGGGTGTCATTAGACACTGTTTCTTGCTCTTCTTCAGTATCCAGGGACAGGACAACCTTCATGAATTCATCTTTGTACATACGAGCATCGTTACAGTATGCTTCGATGCCTTTGAAAGGATAAAGGTCATCAACCTCCTTTTGCACCTCTCTATTGTCATCGACATATTTAAAACATTGATGGAGATTCGAAGGAACAATGTTTTGCTCGTGCAGAAATGGTCTTTCCAATAAAGCATTGTAGGAAAAACCATGGTTGTCAATGATATAGAAGGTCACCTTTGTGCGAAGATTGTCTATTTGAAGTTTTAGGCGAATCTTGCCCAGAGGTTCACTCCTTCCCTGGTTGAACCCAAGAATGGTGGTGATTGTACTGGAAAGACTATGCACCGGGATCTTCAATGCATCCAACATTGTCTTCAGCATAATGCTGAGAGCAGACCCTGGATCTATCAGAATACGATCGAATTTCATCGAGTCGACATATCTAGTATAGTAGAGAGGACGGTCGTACCTGTTGTCTTCTATCAACATGTCATCCTGTATGAAAGTTATATTTGGAATTAACTCCAACACACTATGACAATGAAGGCAAGAGACTGGCTCTGCTTTTGGCTTCTTAAGCCGGGCTAGACAGGTTTCTGCTTGTATGAGAGCCTCGCTCAGAGTTTTTCGAGTCTCTTTGGAAAGGTGCAAGAGCTCGAAGATAGACAGTCGGGCCGGTGTATTGGCCAACTGACCCAAGATGTCGAAGTTGTAAGGCTTTTCAAGTCCGGAGGGAGATGACTTCTTCAAAGGTTTATCGAAGCGGACTTGTTGTTTGCCTTTGTTAGCGACCGTTGGCTTGGGAGGAATGGACACTACAACCGGTGAGGATGCAGTAGGAATATCTTCAGAGGAAGCAGGCTACACTGGAGCAGGCTCAGAAGAAGAAGCAGGATTCTCTTGAGCTTCGGGGTAATCCTTTAGATAGGCTTTCCCTGATCTGGTGCCCAACAAGATTTCCTCATCAACTATGGGGTCAAAAGACACCATATTGCAAGTCTTTGTTTTGCCCTTGGAGTGGTCTTTCTTCTTGGAGGAAGAGGGAAGTTCAAACTCCGAGGCAAGATCTGGATGAATCCACATAATCTTGCCGTTGTCAAAAGATAAAGGGACGAGACCTTCACTTCGTGGAGGAGGAAGATTTTCGATCTCAAGAGTAGCTTTGGGAATAGGAATAACACCATGCTGTACCATCTGCGGTAGGAAGTCACCGAATTAAACTGAGACCATGTTTGCGGTAACAGTCTTCTCGTCTTGCTGCAAAGTGACAACACCAGCATTGACCAGCTCCTGAATTTTGCCTTTGAGCATATAACATGCTCGAGTAAGATGTCCGATGAACCTGTGATAGACACAATATTTGGGATAATCAGTCTTACCGACTTCATCGGGCTTCTTAGGATCTGAGAGCTGAAGCTTATTGCTTTTGATCAAGCAATCAAAGATGCTCATTATGTTATTCTCGTCAAAAGAGTATTCTACTTTCGGAAGAGGTTCTCTTGGTGGAGGTGCTGAAGGGGTAGAAGTGGACGTAGGGGGAGCTACATTGACCGCCAGAGATTCTTTATTCTTGTTCAAGTTAATGTTCAAAGTTTCTTTTCCCTTGCGATTGTTCTGGCGATTGCCACTACTCGATGTCTGGTGCTCGTCCCGGTCAGGGTTAGACATTTGTACCCCTAGCTGCTTGAATTTGTCAGCATAACTTCAGCTGCTTTAGCGTTGACAATGAAAGATGGCCAGTCTTGGAACTGAGTAGAACCCGTCCACATGCTGGTGATAGGCAAAAGATTTGCCTTACAGGTGTCTATGGTGACAGCGGCTGGAGTTCCAGGGGGCATTTTCAAAGCTTTCCGGGTGAACCTTTCAATGAAACTCTCAGCAGTTTCATTGTGTCTTTGTTTGATTTTATTGAGGGCTGACATAGTCATGTCGTTGATCCCCTCATAGAATCGTTCCAAGAAGATTTGCTTTAGGCCAGAGAAGGAGGTGATACAACCATCAGGCAAGCTTCTGTACCAATCGTAAGCTACGCTAGCTAAACAGCCAACGAATACTCTGGTAAGAAGAGCATCATTTGGTTGAAGTTGTACAGTCATAACCTCAAAGTGGTTAATGAACTGACTGGGAGAAGCTTAACAGCTGGGTAAGGTTGCTTGATTTCCAACCTCTGTAAGTTGTCCTTCTCCTTGAAAGCTTCGAACTGAGTGCGCAGGAGCTTAACAGCTTCATTGGCGTCTTCTACTGATGTAGAAGGAGCAGACTGAATCATAATATTAGGAGAAGGAACAGCATGATAAGTACTACCCCCAGCACCTGATTGACTGGGTGTAGGTTGGATCTGTACATGAGGTACTTGAGTAGATGCTACCCTAGTCCTGCATTGATAGGCACCGACGATGCTATGATTTCAAGATTTGTAGGAGGTACGGTCGGTGATACTGTATGTTGGGCCACAATGATGGAATGCATACTTGCGACCATTTCAGCCATGGTCTTCAACTTGTCTTCTAGTACGGCTATTTGTTGTTCTTGACTAGCCGAACTGGAAGCATCAGGATCTTCATTGACAACATAAGCTGTCACTTCTCTGGGTACAGTGGAGGACACTGTCTGTTCCGAGCTTTCGCTGTATGCGTCATAGTCAGAGAAAGAATCATCTCCTGAGTGAGAATGATGACCAGAAGGATCTTGAAGATTCCTTTGACCGATTGTGTCTCGGCTTCGGGAACGGGTATGTCGGAATACTCCTTCAGAAGATTCTTGGAGTAGATCCAAATACTGTTGGCTTGGCCTACGAGGTTTTCCATGCTTGGAGCACTTCCTACCCCCAGCGTCTCTGGAAGTCATGTTGACAGAAGCGTACAAAACTTCGTCTTCATCTTTCGACATAGGTTCAGAGTTTGAAAAGTTCAGACGATCGAAGACAGATCGTCTTGTTGTCTGATGACAACACTTGATGACAACTTTGTGGTTACAATGATGTCCAAGTGGTTGCACCGGGGATGTTGAGATGTTGTCCCATTTTTGCTTGAGGTGTTCTCGGAGATCGGGAACAGCAACGGGACGAGCAGAAGTTCGAGGGATATGTTCTTTAACAATATTCGGAACATGGTTCCGATTCTTTAAATGTTTTGTCCCCTGAGTGTACAGGGAAGTGCTCATTTCATTGGCATAAGTGTCCGAATTCTTGATCCTGGAAGTTTGCTTCTGATGATGGTTGGTCTTCGGCATTGGCTGTTTGCGTTTCACCAAAGTTGGTCGATTGAGATATGTTCTCAGATCAGCAAACTCACCCCCAGGGGTTTCTGTTTGAGACACCAGCAATTTTTCCTGTCTTGAACGGAAGATCTGAAGAGTTGGGAGATCTTGGAATTCTGCTACCGGAGTAGGCAGAATACCTCTCTGATCAGTATACTTCCCTTTGGCAAGGAGGAAAGAAAAACTCTTGTTGGAGAGAGTCTTGGTACTGACTAATGCCGAAGCACGTTTAGATAGATCTTCTACGGTAAAAATCGAGGAAGACTGAGAAAAGACCAAAGGGCATTTTCCTTTGTTTAATGAAGAAGGGTTAGCTAAAGAGCGTTTCCCTCTGTTGTCTTCCAAGTCGTAGGACGAAGAAGTTTGAGAAAAGACCAACGAGCCTTTTTCTTTGTTCTGGGGAGGAGAAGGAATAGCCAAAAGACTACCCCCAGTGGATTGTGCAGGAGCAACAGGGTGCTGGAGAGGAGTAGCAGAGCTTTTCCTCTTGTTGTGAGAAGATGAGAGATTAGCTAAAGGGCTGTCTCTCTTGGATTGCGCAGACACAATTTGTGCATGGGTTGATGGCGCACTTGCAGATTGTGCAAGAGGAGTTCTGGCAGAATGTCTTCTGGCCTTAGTCACAGTAGTTTGCGCAGCATGAGCCTTGTTGCCAGAGTGCTTGTGTTGTACTATGGTTACTGGAGTAGTGGACTGCGCAGGCAGAGTGGCAGCCAACTGCGCCAGAGGAATAGGAGTCTTGTACTTTGATAGAGCAGCATATGATGTAATTTGTGCACTGGCAACAGCAGACTATGCAGGAGTAGTAGAGGCAGATTGTGCAACAGCAGAGACAACAGAGATCTTAGACTGCGCAGCAGTCTTGGTAGTAGAATCAACGGACTGCACAGCAGTCTTGGGGACCCACACTGGGCGCACTTGGCTCGTGGCAGAAGTTTTCGCAGTGCGAGGGATGGTCCTGGAGTTGATCATGGCTTTGTAGGCCGTCTGGTTGACCTTCACAACCAGCGTCTTCTGCGTCTTTTTGATAGACGCAACGTCACATTGAGTTGTCACTTTCTCGTCGGAGGAGAAAGTCGTCTCCAGCAGAGTCGCCATTTTGTTTGCAAAAATAAAAGTTGATCTTTATTTCAACAAACTTTGTAAAAGAAGATTACAAGAATTCTAGGAAAGTACAACTATAGGAATCCAATCTAGAAGACGATTGCTTTATCCCTTGGACGATGTGAACTTTGAAGACGGTAGCCTCTGTAGAATGTAGCAGCAATTTGGAAAGAACTCCTGATCTCTGGTGATGATCTCTGATCTCTGAATGCGTATGTGATCCCCCTAGGAAGGACTTAAAACTCTATTTATAGAGTTCTGGAAATAACTACTTTTTTAGTTATTCTGGACTGCGCAAGTTGGATTGTGCTGCATTGGACTACACACGCGTTAGATTGCGCTGGCAGTTACTTGATCGTGGGCCAACTGTCTTGGACACATGGTATTATTTGATTGAAATAGGCATGATCGTGTACAGACGGTTGCCACGTGATGAGCAATTGATGGCATGAAGGCCACGTGTACATTTGTCAGTTGTCTTGATGAAGTACGCTAACTTTGGATTGCGCTGAGATAGACCGCGCTGGGATAGACCGCGCTGGCATGGACTGCACTGCAGGCCGATTGTGCTGCATGTACAGCTGTCCTCGAGTGCTGTGCTGCACGATAAATGAACAGTTTTCTCGTTTTTCGTGCTGTCAGCTGTCAGAAGATCTGATTCTCTGTCAGGTAATGATGACGAGACCACGTCAGCATGCGCACTTGGTTGAGTGCGCAGTTCAGCCTGCGCAATCGAATTGATGCGCAATCTGTCTTCTGCGCAGTTCACTTGAAGGATGTATAATTTGATTTTTATGACTTTGTTGATAAGTGCAACTTGATTTTTTAGGACCTACAATTAGTGGCCAAAGGATTTACCCAGAAGAAATGATTAGATTATTTTAATACCTACTCTCCTGCAGCTAGAATATCTTCTATTAGAACCCTTCTAGCTTTAGCATCCATTCATGATATGTTGATCCATCAAATGGATGTAAAGACAGCATTTCTAAATAGAAATTTAGAAGAAGAGATATATATGGAGCAACCTGAAGGTTTTATTGCTAAATGTCAAGAAAAGAAGGTTTACAGATTAGTAAAATCTCTTTATGGCCTAAAGCAAGCTCCCAAGCAATGGCACAACAAATTTGATAAAGTCATTATAGAATTTGGTTTTGTGCCAAATGAATATGACAAATGTTTGTATTCTAAAAATACAAATAAAATTTATGTTATTTTATACTTGTATGTTGATGATATCCTTATTTTAGGATCTTCACTGAAATTGATAAATAATACTAAGAATTATTTATCTAACCATTTTGATATGAAAGACCTGGGTGAGGCAAATATGATCCTAGGAATGCAAGTGTCCAAATGCAATAGGGATATACTCTATCTTTAGCACATTCAATTGAGAAAATGCTAAGGAAGTTTGAGTATTTTGACAAAAAACCTGCCCTTACTACATATGATAGTAATGTTGTTCTCAAGAAGAACGAAGGATCTCCTATAGAACAACATAGATATTCACAAATGATAGGGTCCCTTATGTACATAACAAATAGGACTAGACCTGATATCGCATTTGCTATTGGGAGACTAAGTAGATATACTAGTAACCCAAATCAGTCGCATTGGACTACATTGGACAGAGTATTTAGATATCTTAAGGGTACTCTAGATTATAAACTTCATTATACTAGACACCCTGATATCATAGAAGGTTACTCCAATGCAAATTGGGTAATTGATTCACATG
This sequence comes from Iris pallida, assembly GCA_029216955.1. Taxonomy (NCBI): domain Eukaryota; kingdom Viridiplantae; phylum Streptophyta; class Magnoliopsida; order Asparagales; family Iridaceae; genus Iris; species Iris pallida. Next base: position 5,742,084 of record JANAVB010013999.1, read on the forward strand.
ATGTGAAATCCACTACTGGATATGTTTTTACCCTAGCAGGAGCTGCAATCTCCTGGGGATCATGTCAACAAACTATCATAGCCAGAAGTACAATGGGCTCTGAAATGATAGCTTTGGATACTACATGTACAGAGGCCGAATGACTTAGAAATCTTATTATGCATATACCTATTTCTGTTCATCCTGTTCTTGCAATTTCTATAAACTGTGATAATAAATCTGTTATAGAACTACTAAAGCATGATTCTGTAAATGCTAAGATGAACAGGTACCTGCAGCTGCGCTTCAAGTCAATAAAGAGCCTATTGGGCAAATATACGGTTCTTGACTATATAAAGTCAGAAAAGAACCTTGTAGACCACTTGACGAAGGGGTCTGTCTAGGACATTGATCCTAGAATCATCGAGGGGGATGGGGTTAAGCCCGTAGTATAGTCACCAGTAGTGGCAACTCAACCGAGACTGACTGGAGATCCCAAGAAGCCGGTTCAATGGGTAGAAACAAGCTGGACTAGGTGACTATTATGGAACACTGACCTGAGATTAAATTCTCTTTAAAATAAAAGCCCAGGAGGCTGTACATGTGTACATTCATACTCCATCCCTATGGTGACAGTGTTCCTTTTGTGATATGGATAGGAGGAGTTTAAACTCTTAATAAGTCCAAGCATAATATGCAGGGTTGATTCATATCACCAACCCTTAAGGATTTACCTATATGAGAGGTCGTGAGGGCCGCGACTATAGGACAGGGCGATACTAGACAACTCTCATGAATGTGTAAAAGTGCACATGGCCAACCAAATGCGCCACCCGATAGACCTAAGTACCTCTAGCGTACTATGTGTGGTATTTTCTGAGTCTGGTTCAAGAAGACTGATTCAAGGCGTAGTCCATCAAGCTCTTCTTCAGACAAAGACAATAGTCACTACGTGAGATTCAAGGCTGTAGTCCATCTCATTTATGCATAGCATACAACTGCCCATAAATTCTCTTACTCTTCTTTTATCTTTTTGTCTTCTATTACCTTGGAACTTGAGCTTTTTTGGGGGGGGGGATTGTTAGCTTAGCTTTTCAACAAAAACTCAAATCCCACATTTACTTTAGTCCCACATCTGTTTAGGCAAGGGATATAAGTGTGCATATATACACTCCTCCCTTCTTACTTCATTAAACCATTTGAGTGGGAGCCCCATGGGCTACACGCGCATGCCGCCGCCGCCGCCGCCCGGCCCGGCTCGGTTCGGTTCGACGCGCGTAACGGGTGCGGACACGTGTCCACATCTGCGGGTGCCGAATGCCGATTCGATTCCTTCTTCGGGTTCGGGCCGAGACCCTAAAAGATTTTTTGCTCCTTTTCAAAAAGTCTGACCGTTATAATTTTTTAAATTCCATAATGTTCACCATTCAAATTCCGTCTAGGTTCAATGAACCATGTGCTGTAAACGTTTAACATAATTGTTTTCTTTAACACCCGAATTAAATTCTCTTTTAATTTCTGTCCGTTGGTGTTATTACCCAAATAGCCTAGATATACATACCCCATCTCCATCTTCTAAACACAGAAAATATTCTTCTCGAACCTCTCTAAATTTTTCGTCTCCTTCATGCTGTTGCTGCTATTCGTCGTTGCTCTGGGCAGAGCTAAGTCGGGATCATTCTCTCAGCGTCGTGTGCGACAACGAAATTACGGTAGAGCGGAGATTTTACCACTAGGAGTGTTCGGATACCGTCTGCACAGAGACCCGGACTATCTCTTAGGGCAGTGCTACGTGCGCGACTTCCCCGGAGGCCGGTAACATTTAATCATTTTATTTTCTTGCATTTTTCAAAACAAAGAATTGTGAAGAAATTCTAACACCTAACTAGTCTACAGTCAAAATACTGTTAAAAATAAACCACCAACACATGGTCACTTTGGCTACAGTAGGATTGGCATTCTTAATTGGGTACCAGGGGCCTACGTTCGTAACACTCCGTAAACGTAAGAGGGAATCAGTACAGTGGAGAATCAGTACCTGCGTCTCCGACGGAACTTACAGGGCATAATGGATAGTTCATACTTGGCTAATACATCAAGGAGCTATTCTCCCCACTCCATGTCTATCAATGTTATATATGAACCTCTACTAATCATGCAATTTTTATCAGCAGTTATTTTCTAACCGTCGTACGTCTTAAACGTATCGGTGGCCAGCCGACTACGCGAGTCCATGTCCTACATGTGGCTCTCAGCTCATAATAAGCAAGTTTCAAGGACATGTGAAATATACTAATACCTCACACAAATGAGTGGTCAATTAGTACTAGGTCATCATGCAAAAAAATAAACAAAAGCAGTAAAACGACTAATGTAGTCGCTCGCACCCAAGCATGACGTAGACGCACAGTATGATAGAAACATGTAACAGTAATAACAAAAAAATAACAAAAATATATAACATAAATGAACAGTAAATAGTGGCCAGGTATCTTGTCTGGAGGTGGCGTGCAAAAATAGCAATGTCAAGTCACTCAAATCGTCATAAACAAAAAGCAGTAAAAGTCAATCCCGCAAACGTCCTTGAATGATGAAATAAACATCATGAACATTTTTGGAATAAAATAAATGGCTAAGATCGCCTACATATAAGTCCAATTCTAGACACAGGGGCAAAATTATAATTTTGGGCCAAATCCGTGTCCGCCGTTGGACTCGCTTTGTACCGAAAACCGTGCCAAACATATGGTCTCTAAAAGTCCTTAAGTTATATGTCTACAGATCCAGTTTGATGATACGAACTCAACCACATATCCAAATTTAGATTTTGGTGAGCCGTGCACAATTTTACCTATTGAATCGAATCGTGGGCCCGCCAAAATAGCGTTCCGGTCGACCTTCTCAGAATTGGACCAAACTTGACTCACATGACGAAAAAAATGCTACGAGTTAAGTGGCATATGTTTCATCATGATGTGACAAGCATGCACAAAGTAATTGACTAATTTGGAAAATGGTCGATCCGGGGGTTTTTGACGGGTACGCATTGAGTTCGTCGTGCGCACACAACCAATTCGACTTCTGTCAAATCCCACACATACACGAAGTCCATATGAACCTTTCGATGCAAGTGGTTCAAGGCTAAGTTTCCCGGATTGTTGGGATGGACTCTGTATCGGGGTTTTTCTAGGTTTTAAAAACAAATTTTTTGCCAACTTCAAACTAATTTTAGACAAAATATAGTAAGTAATAAAATAAAGTAATTAATAGGTTTTGATCTTGATCAGTTTGTGTAAAAGTCTGTTCAAGCAGGTTTCCAAAATTTGTGATAACTTGGTCGCAAAGCGACCGCAAACAGAGGACACTGGGACAATTTCTAATGTTCAGTAAATCGACTTTTTTCGATTTTGGAACTCATTTTTCTTTGTGTGTGATGCAAAATTAAACAAACTACTTGAAGGGGGTGGAAGAGAGTTAGGTGGTCTTCATACCTGCTAAACGATGGAACAAGAAGACAAAAAACTCTTCGAGAAGTTATGTTGTTGTGATGCTATCACTACTATTGCTCGACCTCTCTGTTTGCAGCGACGTCGCTGTTGTCGCATGTGGCCGCACACACGGTCGGCCAACTGCCACCGTGACAGCAGCACGCTTGCGGGGCTTCGATGTGGGGTTTGGGACTTAAGGTTTCGATTTGTTGTTGTTGTGTTTTTTTTTTACAACAAAGTATACATCTATACACACTGACAGAGGGAGGGGCGCGGATTGCACACGAGTATTGTTCCCTTCGGGTAACAGTAATTCGTGAAGGATTTTTTTTCCTTTCCTTTATTTATAAACATATCTATAATTCAAAATTTCAAAATTAAAACTAAGGAAAATTTCCAAATAAAATCTAAAATACTTCTACAAATTTATTTCCGAGATAATTCATAATAATTCTAATATAATCAAATTAAACTCTAATAAATCACAATCAAATTCTTTTAAATTTAAAGATAGATTTAACAAAGAAAGATAAATATCTCATCATGTGTATATTTATACTTATCATTTTTAGATATAATACTAATTATCTATTTATATAAAACCAGAAAATATTATTATTTTTTCCCACATAGAACTAAAAATAATAAAGGCAAATATATACTTAAATATCTAACCAAATACAATTTTATGAAAAATGTATTAAAATTTTAATACATATATTTCGGCGGTTGGATTCCGGCGGGCCGTACACAAAATCGCCCGTTGAGTGGGACCGTAGGGCCCGCAAAATGGCGATTTTATCAACGGTCTCAGAATCGGACCAAACTTGGCATACAGGACCAGAAAAATGATACGGTTATGTTGGCGCAAGTTTTGTCTCGATCTGACGAGCGTGCACAAAGTAATTACAAAATTTGCAATGTGCACGATACGGTGAATTTCGACGGATACGCATCAAATTCGTCGCGCACATGCGACCAATTTGAATTCCGCCAAAGCCCACACGACCACGAAGCTGTTACGCAGCTTTCGATGCCTTCGGTGCGCGACCACGTCGCCCGGAATGGCGGGACGCACGTCGTGTGGGACAATTTTCTAGTTTTGAAAACAGATTTTTGGGAAACTTTGGAATTCGATTTCTCGACGCGTAGTCGACGATTTCCGAATCCACAAAAAAGACTGTGAAGCCCTATATGTTGTCTAAAAGTGTCACAAATAGATTTCTAGAATTCATAACAGATTGATCAGGAATTTCCTTCGAATTTTGGGTTTCAACTAGAAAACTGTTCTGCTTTGGATCAGTTTTTCGTCAATGTTCGCGTCGATTTATCGAGCAACATAGGGTACCTAAATTCGAACCATTTGAAGGGATGGAGAGCGGTATAGGTTGTCTTCCTATCGGACCAATTGGTTCGAGAAATTATAAGGAGATGAGGGTGTGGGATACCTGCGAAGTTGGGGTGTTCACCTCTGTTACTGCTGCTACTCCTCCGTTTTAGGCCCTGCGCGCGCGGGTTTCTCGTGCCTGGCCGGCCTCCAGTGGCCAGCGCAGCCGCGCGCGGTGGCCCAGGGCGGCGCACGCGCATGTGTGGGGAAGGAGGCTCATAGGGTTGAAGTTGAGGTTAGGGTTTCCTTTCTTCGATCTCCTCCGAATACCTATGCTTAATAGTCGGCAGCTCTGTTCAGCTTATAGGGAGTTCGGGCCTGAGGGCTCTGTTGGGGGAGTAGCAAGGTGGGCCCGCTCGGTCTGACAAGCCGGGCTGGGGTTTATTGGTCTTGTTTCCATTCTCTTTTTCTTTTGCTAATTCTTGTTTTACTATTTCTATTGGCTCAATACATATATATATATATATATATATATATATATATATATATATAGATATATATATATATATATATATATATATATATATATATATATATATATATAATTATCTATTAATATATACAAATATCTATATACATTTATACGCATACATACGCACTCAAAATTATCAATAATTTCTAAGTGATTTCCTACATATATGCTAATTATTAATTAAAGCAATTATATGCTCAATGTAATTAATGATTAGCAATTACTTGCTAATTACTATTATTCAAAATCATATAAAACTAAATTACTTAGCTACTTTATAAAAATACAAGAAAAATAAAATAGGAAATATGTATAGAAATTCCTATAAATTCTTGAGGTTTTACACTATTTATTTGGCTCCCGAGAAATCATACAAATATTTAAAATGCCATTTAATATTGATAATACCAGTATTATACATATCACAATACTCAATTAGCCAATATAATAATATCTAATAGTAGTAAACATTTTTATTTAATCACCACAAATTAATAAATAATAATAATTAAATAATTGTACAAATATTGTAAATCAATATTTAATAAATAAAAAAATACCAATTATGTGCAAATATTCAAATAGTTAAAAATGCACATCAATACCTAAAATAATTTAGAAAAATTTGTACACACATAAAATATGCCTACATGGCCGTCCCGGGTTCCACTGCATGCCTACATTGGTTAGGATTTGGTTTAGATCCAGTTTGACTGGTTTGGTACAACCGGGTCTCCTAAACGTCAAATAACAATAATAATGAATAATTAACTATTTATAATGGTCATGTCACAACTTGGCCTGGTTTTCCTAGTTAGGACATCCCTATGGCTAGGTTTCCCCGGGCATGGCTAGTACACTAGTCAAGGCACACTGCTACATCTCCCGTGCCACAAATCCTAGTTGTCTAGTACTTCAAAACTCAATCATGGCTAAAATCATCTACCGTAATAATTAACTAAATAAATATTTATAAAATTCTAAAATCCCCATTTAAATCAAATAACTACATAAATAAATATTTAAAAAAAATTCGGGAAGGGGAGCTACATTAGATGCTGGTGATAGTTAGGATCGGAGGAGAGTGGAGGCGGAGGGTTGCAGTTGATGTGGCTTCGCCTTATCCTCCAATAACACCTTGCTCATGTGATGTTTCGCGTAGAGCGGCTACGCGACCACCGGTACCCGATGATAGCTGCCTCGAGAGTCGAGTTCCATCATTTGTGGCTCACGAATGCTCCCATCTACCCGTGCGCCAGAACCGTATCCAATGGCACCCATGACTTCAACGCCATCCCCCGCCCTCGTATCTGCTCTAAGAAATCTTCACGAACGAGCGCTTCCAGTTCCGGCTCCATCTAGAACGGGTTGGCCAGCTCATTAGAGGGGCTAAGCACCACCCAGAGGAACCTCTGCCCCCTCTGTTCTAACCCGTCGCCGTCGTGGTAGTCCACGCACAACTGCAAGAGAAGGAAATGGTGGATGGAAGGTTTGGGTTGCAGAGGAAAATGGCAGAATGTTTTGAGTTTTGGTAGGGGTGAATTATTAAATTTTTGGAATGGATGGTTTTGGGAACGTTGGATTTGGTTGGAAATGGACGAAAGAGATTTGCACTAGCGGGAGGACACGAATGGGGATCCACTATTGGTGGTTTTGGCTAGTGTGATTGGTTGTTGCATTGGACATAGAAAAATGAAAACATAGGTGAAAGTTTTGGGCAGGAATCTGAAAATTTGTGCGGGACTATGAAAACATAGTTTTGAAATAAAAAAAAATGTTGGAGGGAAACGAAAAAATGCAGGTAAAATTTGTGCGAAAATCTAAAAAAATTTAACTAGAGAAAATTTACGAGGGTAACTAAAAAATAGAAATGAAAATATAAAAAGCGAAATGAAAAGAGGAAAATAAAATTTTGAAATTTAAACTTTTTATTTTATATAAAATTGGTATTTGTTAAATGTCTTTTTTTTATTAGATAACTGTTGTTATCATCTTTTCTTTTTGCACAAATTTAGGATAAGAATTTTATTTTTATATTTATTTTATTTTATAAAATTTTATTTTTAAAAATTGGTATATTCCAATAAATAATTGATCCACAAAATATATCATTTAAAAATATAATTTTTTATACTATTTTTTCAATAATTCTTATTTATTTATTTATTATTTTGTTTTTTTTGGTTTTTTTGTTGCTTTTTTCAATTTTTTGAAATAAATCCAATAATTTTTATTTTTTATTTTTTAAGAATGATTTTTGTTTTTTAAAAAGATTTATTTTGTTGTTTTTCTCAGTTTTTATTCTTTTTTATTTTTTATAATTTTTTATCCGGAATATGAGTCTTCAATTACAACAAGTAAAAATGCATGCCATAGATGAGTGTTCAATTACAACGCACAAAAATGCATGTTGTAACTGAGTCTTCATTTATACAAGGCGGTAACTAAAAAAGAGGGAAATAAAAATATAAGAGGGAAACGAAAAGAGGGAAATAAAAAATTAAAATTTAAACTTTTTTATATAAAATTTATAGTTATTAAATGTTTGTCGTTTTATTATGTACCTGTTGTTATCATCTTTTTTTGGGCAAAAATTAGGATGAAAATTTTATTTTATATTTAATTTGTGTTATAAAAATTTATTTTAGAAGTTGGGTATAGTCGAATGAATAATTTATCCACAAAATATAATCCTTACATCCTTTATAAATATTTTCTACATTATTTTTTCCCAAATTTTTTTGTTTTTTTATTTTTTAAAACAAAATCCAATAATTTTTCTTTTTTTCATTTTTAAGAATGATTTTTGTTTTTTCTAAATTTTTTTAAAGATTTATTTGTTGTTTTAATTATTTTATTTTTTATTTTACTTGGAATATGAGTTTTCAATTACAACGTGCAAAAATGCATGCTATAAATGAGTTTTCAATTACAATGCACAAAAATACATGTTGTAAATGAGTCTTCATTTACAACACGCAAAAATGCATGTTGTAAATGAGACTTCAATTACAACGTGCAAAAATGCATGCCGTAAATGAGTCTTCAATCACAACATGCAAAAATGTATGTCGTAAATGAGTCTTCACTTACAACACACAAAAATGCATGCCGTAAATAGGTCTTCAATTACAATACGAAAAAATGCATGCCGTAAATGAGTCTTCAATTACGACGTGCATGTCAAACACGCCACAAAAAAGACAAAAATCAACTTTTTTACTGCGCACATATTTGTACGCAGTAAAAGAGTGTCATTTACAACGCACAACGACTGCGAGCCGTAAATTGTGCGCCGAAAATGCTATATTATTAGTGGTATTGACTTGTGGCATCCAACGCATCAAGTTATCGATCAATAGATGTAGCAAGGCAACAAAAGAATTCATTTAGTTGGCATGAAGGAGTAACGGAGAAAGAACAAACCACCACAGATAATTCACACTCACAAATTAAAAAATTGGCTAGAGGAAGAGGAACACTTTTACAATTAGCCTTCGGTTACGCACCCGACTGCAATGGCACCAAAAGTTTGGTTAATATTCCATTTGGTTTATATTTCTTTCTCTCAGAATTCTTAAGAATGAATTCAATAAAAATCGATGAAAATGGGCAAGAATCAAACCATCAAAAACTATTCAGAAAAGCATCCATCAAAACCAAGCACGAAAATTAGCAAAACATCCAGAGAAAACTCTTAGACTTATTTCAAGAGAAACTGATCCATTAGTTGGAAAGATTATTATGCATTCGTCTGTGATCGATTTGATGTTGATTGTAAATTTTTCCAATATCCGGTTTCGACCGAGTTAATCAAGCCAAAAGCCCTACATAGTGAACCGCTAGGAGCAGGGCACTACATAATATACCACTAAGAAAAAGTTTTATCCTCGAAACTTAAAACAAAAATCCTACCTCAAGGTTATCAAACAGCAAAGGATATTTTACCCTCATCTCCTCTTCGAGTTCCTACATCAACTCCTCGACAGCATGATTCTGCCACAACACGTTAACCAAAGCCACTCTCCGAATCCACAAAACTTTCTCTTTCTTGTCCAAGATCCGGACAGGTTCTTCAGTGTAGGATAGGTCAATGCTTAGCTGCAACTGATTGAAGTTCACTATGTGGCTTAGATCATTCACATACTTTCATAGTCGAGACATATGGAAGATATCATGCACTTCAGCCGTAGTCGGAGGTAGTACAAGTCGAAAAGCTACTGTAGAAACCTTCTGTCATGATCCGCTACCCAAATTGTAGGGCCGGGCCGAGTCATGTCCAGCCTACGCTTGAGATAAAACGTAGTAAGCTGTTCAAAAAATAAACAATACAAGATCAAGTGTGCTAACAGTTCTGTAGGACCGATTGTAGGAACGAGTTGTAAAGCATAATACTCTAGAGGGGGGTGAATAGAGTAGGCAGCGGAAATTAACTATTTAAAAAAATGTTAGTAACAAGATCACAGATAATATATATCACAGATATGTAAATAAAAAGTAGAGAGTAGAGAGCAAACGCAAACACAAGGATGTATACTGGTTTTCCTCTGTTGAGGACTAGTCCAGTCGGAAGAACTCTAGCTTCCAGTTGAATCCACTATGGAAAATCACTACAAGTTTTCATCCGAAGTTCTTGCAACATCTACAACGCGAGCTTTGATCCGAAGTACTCAACCAACTTCAATTGTGAAGTGTGTAACTTCAATCAAGCCTCTGATTACAACCACTCTGAAACTTCTATACCGTACCGCACTGGCAAATCGACTAGGGGATTGTAACTGGCTTGGGATTTGAAAATGAATATCTCAGAATACTTTGGAAGAAGTAGTAGGCTTATAGAGAAGATATATGAAAGTGAATGAGTGTGTTGAAATGATCGAAATCCTTCTCTATTTATAGTTTTTCCAAAGGCAGAATTCTGACAGAATTCGGGCAGAATTCGGGCAGAACTCTATGAGAAAATCTCGGTGGGATCCGTAACTGCAGGAAGACCAAGTTTAAAAAGCAACGTTCACTAAACGAACTCTGGCCGAATTCGGGCCGAACTCTGGCCGAATTCTGTCCGAGTTCTGTTGGAGTTCTGTCAGGATTTTTGCAAATTGGTTTTTCGGCTTTTTGAAAAGTCAAACAGTTAGGAAGTAGTTTGGGCTTTTGTAAGTGGGCTTGTTTTCAAAATGAAAGGGTATTTTGAAAATGTTTCTTGGGTAGCCTATTTGCCAGTACGATGCAGTGTACATCGTATTCCTAGACTCAATAAATATGAAAAATACATTGAAGAAATAGGAAAACCAAGAGCCCTTTGATGACGCCTTTCTTCAAATATTTGAGCAGACTTGAAGACGCCTTTTTCACTTGACGGCGGTCGTCCAAAGATAAACAGATTTGGAAATCTGAATACCTTTCGGTTCAGAGAAATCTTCTTGTATGACGCCGTCTTTGGTCCATCAATAATTCGCCATTGCATATGTCCTGGTTTGACAAAGCTTGATCATGCTTACTCCATGTCTACAAGTACATGTTAGACAGACAAAACAATACGATACAAGCTTATGTAGCTCAACAATATTGAAATAGTGAACATAGAGGACAATGCTAAGTTTAAGTAGCAACATGATAGTGATTACATGAATATTAGTGACATCAATATGTTAAACTTAATTGATTAGCCATATTCAAAAACATGATATAATCATTGGGCTAACAAGTTCTATTTGTCATATTGAGTTAAAATATCACAAACGCAAAATCATCTAGTATATGAATATGTTCCGAATACATAGCAAAATGTAAAACTGGATACAGGTCCAGTAACAAAATACATAGTCTAAAATATGTCTGCTCTTAAAAGTCCCGAGCAACTAAACAAACTAGACGAGTTTCTCCACAGGTACATCCTCGTAAGGTAAAGCCTGATCCTCTATGGCGACCCCATAATAGGAATCACATAGCGACTCCTCCTAGGTAAGAATACCTACAACGTTATCCTGTCACGACGGGAGCAAGTACTAATTCTACTAACTAAATATATGGAGCTTGAAACAGATATGTAATAACAGGAAATCATGGTATATCATAATCTATCATGGCAAGGATACATTTGTCATGGTGACAGATGTACATGTAATGTTTAAAACTGGAGTAGGCACGTGATCGTCAATAGGTGTACAATATACTGTGGCACATGTAAATAAAATATACATACATACAAGTGTACAAGCATAGGTGTACATCCGTACAGAAATACGGGATAATGGCCTACGATAAGGTATGCATATAAAATGCGACCTTGTTCGGTACATACGTACGGAAGAAGAGGGCATGATCACGTACTCAACTATCAGTTTCTCATAACCCAGATTCTAACATGTGAGAGATACGAGAATAGTATAAAACATGTGAAAGATACTGGGAGCAGTACAAAGTAGGTGAAGTCATGACTTGCAGTTTTAAGAAACAGTATTTAATACGATTCATTCACAGTTGTTATCACATGCAGTAAATAAAGTTCGTAGAGGTACTTGCCTCGTGCAAAGCAAGGATACGTATATAAAGTGATAGATATCCGGTATCCCGTTACTGTAAAAAGGATATATAAATTTAGTTTTTATACTAAGCTAAATACTAGGATACTAGTGGTGCGACACGACTTTCTGACTGGACACCTAGCCAAGTGCTGACTTTAGCATATGAGACCAATGTGAGATGACACAATACCTAAAACAACTTTCTAGGGTCTCTATACTAAGGTAGGATAAGGTCCAACATTAAAATATCCCAAAATTACACATAACTTCACAAGTCATAATTATTCAATAAATAAATCAGACTGTACACTGTGTTCCAGCAATTATTAAGATAGGCAAAAAGCTTAAATATACATAAAGTAAAGTACCATAATGATTCTTGTTAATTATAGAAATTTATACTATTTTTTCTGGAATTTATAAACCCTCATAGATATTTATTAAAAAACAGTAAACATAAGTACCTTGAAAATGAGTTTTGTTTTCCTATTTTTATAAAATTCCAAAAGTACTAAATAAATCCTGGAAAAATTATAAATAATTAGCTAAATTAACATAGTATCTACATAAAGTTAAATCCATATTTTTACAGCAATTAAATAACATTTAAAAATTCAAATACAACAAGTTACAATACTTAGAAAATAAATAAATAATTATTTAATATTTATCCACGTATACGAAATTGAACCGGAGTCCAGATACGGGGTCCAAAGCCAAGAATCAAGTCCGATATGACTCGTACGGGCCTTGAATGTATTTAGGCTCATTTAAGTCCATAGAACCCATGCTAGGTCTAGACTTAAATAGCCATAATTCACAGTTTTCAAAAATACGAATTTTAAATAAGTAAGTAATTAATAATAAAATAATATATTTTAATGCAATAAAGTATACATATCAATAATATTTATTGACAATAAAATAACATGTAAATATAGCATAACTATATTTGTATACATAAAAGCACAAGTATGTATATATTCAAAAGCATATATATATATATATATATATATATATATATATATATATATATATAGATATATATATATATATATATATATATGACAAATATATATATGACAAATATATATATATATATATATATATATATATATATATATATATATATAGATATATATATATATTTTATATATTTGTTATATTATATATAACAAATATATAATATTTTTTTACAAAAATAATAATTTTAAATAAGTAAGTAATTAATAATAATATAATATATTTCAATGTAATAAAATATACATATCAATAATATTTATTGACAATAAAATAACATGTAAATATAGCATAACTATATATTTTTTTGTATACATAAAGCAGAAGTATGTATATATTCAAAAGCATATATATATATATAAAATATATAATATATATATATATATTTTTTTAACATATAATATATATAATATATATATATATATATATATATATATATATATATATATATATAATATATATATATATATATATATATATATATATATATATTTTTATATAAATATATATATATATATATATATATATATATATATATATATATATATATATATATATATATATATATATATATATATATATATATATATATATATATATATATATATATATATATTAAGCATTTATAAAAAAAAAAAAAATATATATATATATATATATATATATATTAAGCATTTATATATATATATATATATATATATATATATATATATATATATATATATATATATATATAATAACAAAACTCAGCCAGGGGGTTCGAACCCTGGCCTCAGTAAGAGGGGCGGCGCTGAGCTCCACTCAGCTGACCATTGGGTCAACTCGAGCTTGCTGTCAGGATTGGGTTCCACAAAAACATAAATCAATCCAACAACATTAAACCCAAACCCGTTAACAACTAAACCCATTAATTACGTATTCGTGTCCGGACAGTTAGGGACACAAGCAAGCTATGTTCGATATGCATCCTATGTCCGTAGCTAGCACGACACGCACGACACGAATTTGCCGTGTCCGAGCATACTAGCAAACTCCTCGTGCTTAGGCGAGTCCAGTGAGCAAACACGAGACACAGAGCGACACGATAGATAAAATGACACGTACGTGTCCGGTCGAGCGGGCTATCGATGCTACTGTACGGCAGTGGAGGCATCGGGGTCGACGGAGAAAAGTGGCACTGAGTTTGTCTCATCGTGGCGAACAAGATGGCGGTGGTGCGCGACTACGGCGATGGCTGGAACGGCGGCGACAACAGATCTAGGGTTCCGGCGAGTTCGACGAAAAAGATGGGCTAGGGCGGTGGCTGTAGCTCTGGTCGTTGGAGAGAGGAATAGAGGTAGGGGTTCGATCGGAGGGACTTTATAGGCTAAGATTTGGGAATTAGATTAGGGTTTCATTTAGGGTTTAGGTTAGGGTTACGGCGAGGTCGGTCGGGGCTGACGACGAGTCGAAGGCGGTGGTCAGCTAATTTTTCAGAACCCCCCTAGTTTCAATAATAGCACAAAACCACACCACCATTCAAAATGTAATTCCTAATTTGCAATTACCCCCCTCCGCTGTTGTTCTGTGCAAATATAATTTGCACAGACAAAACAAAATTTACAAACTGACTTTAAAACATTTAAAATAATTACAAATTGCTATTAAAATAATTTAATAAATTGCAAAATAATATTTTAGGTTTTAAAAAACCATTTAAAAATTAAATAAAATTCTAGAAAATTCTTAATAATTATAATAAATTATTTTAAGGAAAAAATGTCATTTGTTTTTTAAAAACCCTTAAATTTAAACTAATTAAAATATTATGGGCTTACAAATCTTTCCTTCTTGAAAAATTTTGTCCTCGAAATTCACAAGAATAGAAGTCTCTACAAACATTCTAACATAGCAAGCAATTAAAATAACGACTAAGGCTACTATCAAGACTAACCTCTATGGTATCAAGCGTGAACGGATAGTTCCCTCGCGGCTGGGGGGTCGAACAAGTAAGGATATCTCTTCCTTATGTCCGACTCCCTTTTTCAAGTAGATTCTCTCGGAGAGTGATGGCTCCAAGCTACTCGGACCAAGGGTATGACTTTGTTCCTCAGCCTCTTCTCCCTCCGGCCAATATCTCCACTTAGTAACTGCAAGAATCGATCCGATCTCCAACTCTGAATGACCCAGCACATGGCTGGAGTCTGGAACGTATCTCCTCAGCTGAGACACATGAAAGACATCGTAAACTCCTGCTAGGTTGGGTGGAAGTGCAACCCTATAAGCTACCTCTCCGATCCTGCCGAGTATCTCGAATGGTCCAATGTATCAAGGGCTCAACTTGCTGCCTCGTCCGAATCGGATCGTCCCTCTGGTGGGTGATATCTTCACTAACACCATATCTCCGTCGGTGAACTCCATCGGTCTGCGACTAGCATTGGCCCAGTATTTCTTCCTGTCCTGAGTAACTCTGAGTCTGTCTTTGATCATCCTGACCTTCTATGCTGCCTCAGTGATCATCTCTGGCCCAAGCATAACTCTATCCCAAACATCATCCCAAAAGAGCGGTGTACGGTATCGTCGTCTATATAGTGCCTCGAATGGAGACATACCGATACTGGCTTGGTAGCTATTATTGTATGAAAAATCTACCAAGTGAAGATGACTCTCCTATGACCCGCCGAAGTCAGTACACAAGTCCTCAACATGTCCTGGAGCGTCTGAATCGTCCTCTCGTACTGTCCATCGATCTGTGGCTGGTACACTGTACTGAACTTGAGCCGACTGCTCAACTCCTCCTATAAGCTCCTCCAGTAATAGGATGTGAATCTGTTGTCCCGGTCTGATACGATGCTCACTGGCACTCCGTGCAAGAGAACTATCTGCTGCATGTATAGCTCTGCCAACTTCTCGGTGGAGAGCCCCACCTTGAAGGGTATGAAGTGAGCACACTTCGTCAGCCTGTCAACGATAACCCATACGGCATCCTTCCCACCTTGGGAACGAGGAAGCCCTGAGACAAAGTCCATCGTAATATATTTCTACTTCTACTCGAAAATGGGTAACGGCTGCAATAGACCAGCTGGCCTCTGACACTCTGCCTTGACCTGCTGGCAAACTAGGTATCTTAAAATAAAGCGTGATACAGCTTTCTTCATCCCGTGCCACCAAAGATGTTTCCGCAAGTCACGGTAAATCTTGTTAGCACCGGGATGAATAGAATATCGCGATCGGTATACCTCCTACAAGATCACCTCTATCAGCTCTCCCTTCGGCACACATAACCGGCTGTCGTGCCTCAAGGATCTATCCTTTACTATGGTGAAGTCATCAAGCAATCCAGATAAAGCCTAGACTCTGAGTCTACGGAGGCTCTCATCTGTAGGCTGAGTCTCCTTGATCTGCTCTATCAGACCTGACTGAATATCTAGTACCATCATCTGTATCACTGATCCTGGCTGAATCACCTCAATACCGAGTTTCTCCAGATCCTCCCATAAATGTCGATCTATCAACAGATACCGTGCCATCAGATACCTGCTCAGCGCATCCGCTACCACATTTGCCTTCCTGGGGTGATACTACAAATCGATGTCGATGTCCTTCATCAACTCCAACCATCTTCTTTGCCTCATGTTCATCTCCTTCTGCGTGAACACATACTTCAAGCTCTTATGGTCAGTAAAGATTTTCACTTGCTCTCCATATATATAGTATTTTTACAACTTGAGTGCAAAGATCACTGCAGCTAACTCTAGGTCATGAGTATGATAGTTCTGTTCATGAGTCCGTAATTGCCTAGATGCATAAGCAATCACTTTCTTATGCTGTTGTAAAACACATCCTAGCCCCTTTCCCGAAGCATCGTTGTAAATGGTAAAACCTTCAGATCCTGAAGGTAATGTCAGAGCTGGAGCGGTCGTCAACCTCCTCTTAAGCTTCTCAAATGCTGCCTAATAGTCCTCTGACTAGATGTACTCTGCATCCTTCCACGTTAGCTTTGTCATGGGTTCAGCTATTCTAGCAATGTCCTGGACAAACTTCCTATAATAGCCTGCTAATCCCAAGAAACTCCTGATCTCTGAAACCGATATCGGAGCCTTCCACGTCTCGACGGCAGCAATCTTCCTGGGATCCACTGAGATCCCCTCTCCAGTGACCATATGACCGAAAAACTCCACTCGGTCTAGAAAGAACTCGTACTTCGACAATTTGGCATACAATGTCTCCTTCCTCAGAATCCCTAAAACTGTCCGCAAGTGTTCTGCGTGCTCTTTCGACGTCTTCGATTATATCAGGATGTCGTCGATAAACACCATGACGAACTTATCCAGATACTGGTGAAATGTCTTGTTCATCAAGTTCATAAAGATAGCTGGCACATTTGTGAGACCAAATGGCATCACCAAAAACTCGTACTTCGTATTGAACGCAGTCTTCAGGATGTCTTCAGCCCTGACTTTCACCTGGTGGTAACCGGATCTCAAATCTATCCTAGAAAATACCTTCGCCCCACTCAACTGGTCGAACAAATCATCTATCCGAGGCAGAGGATATTTGTTCTTAATAGTGATGGTATTCAATGCCCGGTAGTCAATGCACAACCGGACTTACCATCCTTCTTCGACATAAAGAGCACTGGCTCTCCCCATGGAGAAGCATTAGATCGAATAAAACCCTTTTTCAACAGGTCATCGATCTGCTCCTTCATCTCTACGGCCTCCTTGGGGTTCACCCTATGGCAAGCCTGGGATACTAGTGATGAGCCCGGTACTAAATCTATGGTAAACTCCACATCTATGTCGGAAGGAAGTCCTGGAAGATCCTCTAGGAATACATCCATAAACTTTCTAATGATAGGGTATGGCGGTGCTAACTCCCTAACTGTCGTACAACAGTTCGGCTCTAGGCTGATCTCCGGCCCTGTCCTTCTGACACTGAATGGTGCCGTTCCTGGGGGACTGAACAAAATACTACCCTCATGACAGTCTATAGCAGCGTGAGCATAGCTAAGCCAATCCATTCCCAATATGATATCATGTCCGGAAAGTGGCATCATAAAGAATCGTCTCCCAAACTCTCTCCCAGCTATAGTAATAGAGCATCTATAGATAGCTTTAATGGGTACTGGTCTACCTCCCGTCATTACTCTACTCATCTCCTCGGTGGGTGTAGCTACTAAGTGGTGTTTTTGTAAAAACTCTAATGACAGAAAGCTATACGATGTACCAGAATCAAACAAGCATAGAGCTAGAAAAGTATGCAAATAAACATGACCTGTGATGACGTTAGCCAAATAATCTGGCTCCGAAACCTGTTCCGGCTCCGCCTCAAGAGCTAGACTATAAGCCTTCCCTTGGGGTCCCTTCTGTTGCTGCAGATGCTGCCCGAACCTCTGATGTTGAGTCGGGAGCGGCGGTCCTCTCGATGGTGGTCCAGTACCTGGTGCCCTCGCTACTGGGCAGTCCCGAAGCTGATGGGTGGTAGACCCACAAGATAAATACTACCCTAACCTCTTCCTGCAGATGGCGAAGTCATGTCCTGGCCTTCTATAGAATGAACACACAGCTCCCCTTGCTGTCGTGGTCCCAAAGCTCTAGTTGGTGGGGTTGGGTGATGTGGTGTGGGAGGACGGTATGTCTGCTGGTATGGCATCGGTGCTCTCGACTGGGAAGCTTGGTGATTGGAAGGTCCCTCGTGGTGTACGGAAGCTGACCTCTTGTAAGACAGAAAATGCTCATCTATGCCCCGGACTAACTCTAGGCTCTGGTAGTAGTCAGTCGTCCCGTTCGCTACTAGGAGGATGCCAATGTCTGGGACTAGACCATGGCAAAATCTATGCGTCATCTCCTCTAGGTCTACAACCAGGCTAGGAGCAAAATGACTCAAACGACTAAACTCCGCCGCGTACTCGTCAACAGAACGGTTCCCCTGCTGGATGTTCTGGAATTGTAGCCCCATGGATACTCTAGCGGTAATTGAGAAGAATTTGTTCTTGAACTGGATCTTAAACTGATCCCAAATGGCTCTCCCTCTCATAAATAGTGGCTCATTCCTGAACCAAACTCCTGCTAAGTCTGTCAGCAGAAATCCCGCTGCCTCGACCTGATAGTCACCCGGCAATCTAGCTCCAAGGAGCTTCCTCTCTACCGAGTCTAGCCAGTCATCTGCGGCTATGATGCCTTCAGTCTCCATGAACTCCCTGGGGTTCAAGCTCATGAAGTCCTTGATATTCCCCGCTCTCGGTCGTGGCTCTACCGATGGTGGGACCATGGAACACTCCTCAGAACGCTCCATGGTCTGGCAAAGTAAGGTGGTCTGCTCCTGATGGGTTATTAGGAACCCCTGGATCAGAGTGAGCAGCTGGTTCCCGTCGAGAGTGACGGAAGCCTGGGTAGGTATAACAATAGGTGGTGGTGGGAGTATCGGGTCCTTCTGGGACTGTGAAGTGGGAGGTGGTGGAGGCATCTGGGTTGGTGGATTTGTGGAGTGGGGGTGTATGGTAGGTGGAGGTGGAGGTGCTTCGGTCAACTGGTCGACCGGCTGGATAGGAAGTGTGCCATTTTCAGGTGTGGCATACTGGAATGAGCGTGTGAGCACCATCTAAAATAGAAAAATAAAAGGACTTATAAGAATTCTTTTAATTAAACAATCACAAACAAACAAGAAAAGTCTAATTTGTAATAACGATCCTATGCTGTATTGAGTTTCCTATGTTGCAATCCTAGTAATCCTCTAGGTGTTCTAAATGTTATTCCTAGGGTTATCTAGTTATCTAAAGTTCCTAATTGCAGGCATGCTTGGTACAATGACGTAACCAAAACAACTTAGTCTGGACCTGCATGGGCTACCATTAAAAACATGTCACGATCCGCTACCCAAATAATTGGGCCGGGCCGAGTCATGTCCAGCCTACGCTTGAGATAAAACGTAGTAAGTTGTTCAAAAAATAAATAATACAAGATCAAGTATGCTAAGAGTTCTATTTGTCATATTGAGTCAAAATATCACAAACACAAGATTATCTAGTATATGAATATGTTCTGAATACATAGCCAAAATATAAAATTGGATATAGGTCCAGTAACAAAATACATAGTCTAAAACATGTCTGCTCTCAAAAGTTCCGAGCAACTAAACAAACTAGACGAGTTTCCCTGCAGGTACATCCTCGTAAGGTAAAGCTTGATCCTCCATGGCGACCCCATAATAGGAATCACATAGCGACTCCTCGGTAAGTATACCTACAATGTTATTCTGTCAGGACGGTAGCAAGTACTGATTCTACAAACTAAATATACGGAGCATGAAACAGAGATGTAATAACAGGAAATCACGGTATATCATAATCTATCATGGCAATGATACATTTGTCATGGTGACAGATGTACATGTAATATTTAAAACTGGAGTAGGTACGGAAGAAGGGGGCATGATCACGTACTCAACTATCAGTTTTTCCATAACCCAGATTCTAAAATATGAGAGATACAAGAACAGAATAAAACATGTGAAAGATACTGTGAGCAGTATGAAGCAGGTGAAGTCATGACTTGCAATTTTAAGAAACAGTATTTAATACGATTCATTCACAGTTGTTATCACATACAGTAAATAAAGTTCGTAGAGGTACTTGTCTTGTGCAAAGCAAGGGTATGTATATGAAGCGATAGATATTCGGTGTCCCGTCACTGTAAAAAGGGTATATAAACTTAGTTTTTATACTAAGCTAAATATTAGGACACTAGTGGTGCGACACGACTTTCTGACTGGACACCTAGCCAAGTGCTAATTTTAGCATAGGAGACCAATGTGAGGCGACACAATACCTAAAAAACTTTCAAGGGTCTCTATACTTAGGTAGGGTAAGGTCCAACACTAAAATATCCCAAAATTACACATAACTTCGCAAGTCGTAATTATTCAATAAATAAATTAGACTATACACTGTGTTCCAAAAATTATTAAGGTATGCAAAATGCTTAAATAAACATAAAATAAAGTACCAAAATGATCCTTGTTAATTATAGAAATTTATACTGATTTTTCTGGAATTTATAAACCCTCATAGATATTTATTAAAAAACAGTAAACATAAGTACCTTGAAAATGAATTCTATTTTCCTATTTTCATAAAATGCCAAAATTACAAATTAAATCCTAAAAAATTATATTAAATTAGATAAATTAACATAGTATTTAATACAATTTTTCCTAATTTTTACAGCACTTAAATTACATATAATTTTTCAAATACATCAAGTTACAATTCTTGGCAAAAAAATAATTATTTATTTAATATTTTATCCACGTATATGAAATTGAACCGGAGTCCAGATACGGGACCCAAAGCCATGAAACAAGTCCGATATGATCGTATGGGCCTTGAATGTATTTAGGCTCATTTAAATCCACAGAATCCATGCTAGGTCTGGACTTAAATGGACATAATTCACAGTTTATAAAAATACAAATTTTAAATATGCAAGTAATTAATAATAAAATAATATATTTTAATGGAATAAAATATACATATCAATTATATTTATTGACAATAAAATAGCATGTAAATATAGAATAACTATATTTGTATACATAAAAGCACAAGTATGTATATATTCAAAAGCATATATATATATATATATATATATATATATATATATATATATATATATATATATATATTTTATATATATATATATATATATATATATATATATATATATATATATATATATATATATATATATATAAATACTGAATATAATAGTATATATATAATATATATATAACAGTAATATATATATATATATATATATATATATATATATATATATATATATATATATATATATATATATATATATATATATATATATATATATATGGAGCGGATCAAAAGCCCCCTTAGAAAGCCCCCCAAAAAATCCCCTCACTCTAATTCGTAATATTAATGTTAATATTAATGTTAATATTAATTTTTTTATTTTTTATATTAATGTTAATGTTAATATTAATATTAATGTTAATGTTAATGTTAATATTAATTTTAATGTTAAGTTTAATGTTAATTTTAGTATTTAATGTTAATATTAACATTAATATTAACATTAACATTAATATTAACATTAATATTAACATTAAATTACGGATTAGAGTGAAGGGGGTTTTTGGGGGGCTTTCTAAGGGGGGCTTTTGAACCGTTATATATATATATATATATATATATTTATTTATATATATATATATATATATATATATATTATATATATATATATATATTATATATATATATATATATATATATATTTTTTTTATATATATATATATATATATATATATATATATATATATATATATATATATATATATATGTATATATATATATATATAAAGGGAGCAAATCAAAAGCCCCCCTTAGAAAACCACCTAAAAAACCCCTCGCTCTCAGTCGTCCATTTAATATTAATATTAATGTTAATATTAATGTTAATGTTAATGTTAATGTTAATATTAATGTTAATGTTAATATTAATTTTAATTTTTATGTTAATGTTAATGTTAATGTTAATATTAATTTTAATTTTAGTATTCAATATTAATATTAACATTAATATTAACATTAATATTAATATTAATATTAACATTAATATTAACATTAAATGCACGACTGAGAGTGAGGAAGCTTTTAGGGTGTTTTCTAAGGGGGGCTTTTGATCCGCTTTCATATATAAATATACATAAAACAAATAAAAACCCAAAAACATAACAAAACTCAGCCAAGGGGGTTCGAAACCTGGCCTCAGTAAAAGGGGCGATGCTGAGCTCTACTCGGCTGACCATTGGGTCAGCTCGAGCTTGCTGTCAAGATTGGGTTCCACAAAAACATATATCAATCCAACAGCATTAAACCCAAACCCGTTAACAACTAAACCTATTAATTACGTATTCGTGTCAGAACAGTTAGGGACACGAGCAAGCTATGTTCGATATGTGTCCTGTGTCCGTGGCTAGCATGACACGCACGGCACGAATTTGCCGTGTCCGAGCACACTAGCAAACTCCTCGTTCTTAGGCGAGTCCAGTGATGCAAACACGAGACACAGAGCGACACGAGAGACGAAATGACACGTACGTGTCCGGTCGAGCGGGATATCGAGGCTACTACACGGCGGTGGAGGCGTCGGGGTCGACGGAGAAAAGTGGCGCTGAGTTCGTCTCGTCGTGGCGAACAAGATGGCGGTGGTACGCGGCTACGACGATGGCTGGAACGGCGACGACAGCAGATCTAGGGTTCCGACGAGTTTGACCGAAAAGATGGGCTCGGGCGGTGGCTATGGTTGTTGGAGAGAGGAATAGAGTTAGGGGTTCAGTCGGGGGGACTTTATAGGCTAGGATTTGGGGATTAGATTAGGATTTCTTTTAGGGTTTAGGGTTAGGGTTACGGCGAGGTCGGTCGGGGCTGACGACGAGTCGAAGGCGGTGGTCAGCTAATTTTCCAGAAACCCCCCCCCCCCCCCAATTTCAATAATTGCACAAAATCCTACCGCCATTCAAAATGCAATTCCTAATTTGTAATTACCCCCCCACTGTTGTTCTGTGCAAATATAATTTGCACAAACAAAACAAAATTTGCAAACTGACTTTAAAACATTTAAAATAATTGCAAATTGCCATTAAAATAATTTAATAAATTATAAAATAATATTTTAGGTTTTAAAAACCATTTAAAAATTAATTAAAAATTCTAGAAAATTCCTAATAATTATAATAAATTATTTTAAGGATAAAATGTCATTTGTTTTTTAAAAACCCTTAATTTAAACTAATTAAAATATTAGGGTCTTACACCTTCTTAAGGATCTTGAAGGGTCCAACGAATCTATGGCTCAGCTTTCCTTTTATTCCAACCCGTATCACACCTCGCATGGGTGTGACCTACAAGAATACATGATCGCACCTACAAGAATACATGATCGTCCACTGTAAATTCCAAGGGTCGCTGATGCACATCCGCGTAACTTTTCTGTTCGCTTTGAGCAACTCTAAGCCTTTTTTGAATCAAACAGACCTTCTCGACGGCCTGTTCCACAAGTTTCGGTCCGAGCACTTGCCGTTCACCGACTTCATCCCAATATATAGTTGACCAACATTTCTGTCCATACAAGGCTTCATACGGGACCATCTGAATACTTGCGTGATAACTATTATTATAAGCAAACTTTGCCAATACGAGATGGGTATCCCAATTTGTCTTCGATTCGAGCATACACGGTATCAACATATCTTTATGAATCTGATTTATCCTTTTTGTTTGTCCATCAGTCTACGGATGGTATGTCGAACTGAAATTCAACTTTGTGCCCATTGTTGATTGTAGATTAATCTAAAATCGTGATGAGAACCGCCCTTCTCTATCTAATACTATAGAAACTGGCACCCCGTGTAATCGAACAATTTCATCCATGTAAATTGAGCCAACCAATCAAAGCTCCATGTACTTTTATTGCAAGAAAATAAGCCGACTTGGTCAATCTATCCAAGATAACCCAAATTGTGTCATTTCTTTTCTAAGTCTTCGGTAAACTGACTATAAATCCATACTGATATGATCCTACTTCCACTATAAGATAGCAAGATTTTTTAGTTCACCACCTGGTCGTTGGTCTTCTGCCTTCACACGCTGACAGTCCGAACATTGTTCCACAAATAAGGCTACATCCCTCTTCATGCCATGCTACCAAAATGTGGAGCATAGATCTTTGTACATTTTGGTGCTTCCTGGATGTAAGGAATATTTTGCAAAGTGGGCTTCGGTCAATATTTTCTTCCTAAGTTCCTCATCCTTAGGAATGCACAATCTTTCCTTCACATAAATAGTGTCATCTTTTACCACAAAATCGATCACCTTTCCTACTAGAATCAATACGTCCTTTTGAGCTGTCTTAATCCTTCTCTAGAGGCTCGAGTCAAGATACAACTATATATTCTGAGTATGGACTCTAAATTCGATGCCCAACTCTTCTAATTAAATCCTGCAGCACTTCTTTAGCCACTGACAGTGTCCCAATGAATTTTTGACTCAAGGCATCAGCTACCAAGTTTTCCTTACCTGACGTGTAAAAATTATCAAGTCATAATCCTTGATCAATTCCAACCAATGCCGCTACCTCAAATTCAATTATTTTTGAGTGAATATATATTTTAGGCTTTTGTGATCCATGAAGATCTCGCAGGACACACCGTAGAGATAGTGCCACCACAATTTTAACACAAACACAATCGCCATCAATTCCAAGTCATGAGTTGGATAATTCTTCTCAAGCTGCTTAAGCTGTTTGATGCATATGATATGGTACTCCTGCGTTGCATAAGAACACATCCCAGTCCAAGTTCCGGCGCATCATCATAAATGTGGAATCCCTCAGAGCCTTCAGAAAGAGCAAGAATTGGAGCCGTGATGAGCCGTTGCTTTAGTTCTTGGAAACTAATCTCATTGTCGTCAGTCCACTTAAATGTGACTCCTTTCTGAGTGAGGCAATTCAGAGGTGATGCAATCTTCAAAAAGTCCTTTACGAATCTACGGTAGTACCCGACTAAATAAAGGAAACTCTATATCTCACTAGCTAATGTAGGCTGCTTCTAGTCTACCACTACCTCAATCTTCTTTGGGTCTTCTGTGATACTTCGTCGAGACAACGTGCCCTTGGAACGACACGTTGTTCTTCCAAAGTTCACATTTACTCAGCTTTACATATAGCTGATGTTCTCGAAGCGTCTGAAGTATCATTCTCAAATGCTCAACATGAGTCTCCCTATCTTTCGAGTAAATCAAGATGTCATCGATGAATACAACAATGAACTTGTCCAAAAACAGTCAGAATAATATGTTCATTAGGTCCATAAGGCTGTCAGAGCTTTAGTCAAACCAAATGGCAGGACCAAAAACTTATAATGTCCGTATCTAGTACGGAATGCTATCTTCGGGACATCCTCGGGCCTGATATTCAACTGATGATATCCTGAACGAAGATCAGTCTTTACAAATACGGTCTCTCCTTGTAGCTAATCAAACAGATCATTTATCCTTGGCAAAGGATATTTATTCCGAATAGTTGCCATGTTAAGCTCTTTGTAATCGATACACAGCCGTATCATCCCGTCCTTCTTTTTTTACAAACAATATCGAAGCTCCCCATGACCATTTGTCACGCCCCAGAACCAGAATACTGGAGAGCGGGGGCAGACATAGCCAGCTACGTATATGAAATAGAATCCATTTCACTATACGGTCACGGCTGTCTAGATACATGAGGGTTTACTACAAGCCAACAGTCTCCTATGGTCATGAACAAGCCTAGTGTCTCAATCACAAGCAAGTAAGTAAAGTCATAAGATGTATGATCATTAAATATACAATAGTAAGGCGTCATAAACATTACATATTCAGCTGATCATGAAGCTAGTCGTTACAAAATGTTAGGACTAGTAAGAGTTTAGTCATACATGATCAACCCTAGGATCTGTCAATCATGTTACAGCCCGTAGGCAGACAGTAAGTAAGTACAATCGAGCTAAACAGGTGCTTGTCGGCTAAACGTCTCAAAAGAATATTTTCACAATAAAGTGGGAGATCAAAAATAAACCTACTCGCTGCCCTGGTTACGTCTAGTCGCCACCATCGGGCTGGAAAGTCGGTAGATCCTCTAGAGCTGCTCCAAAATTTGGCCATACAAAACCAGCTGGGTCAGACCCCAGAAAGAGCAAGTGCCACAAAGAAAGCTTCACTTAGGAACTAAAATCAGCAATTAGCACAGAAGATAATAATAATAGTAAAACAGGAGAAATATAACATCACGAGGATATACGGTAAGATAACCATGGGACCATTCAGATAACCAAGTTACAATCCTTAAACCAAACAAGGATCGGGATTGTAACCCTTCGTCTGAACCAAACTTGGTTTCTTCCATTTATCAACAAGATAATATAAGAAAATTAGAACATGTAACGATCTATACAGGATCAAGACTAGACTGGTAATTTCCTATCCAACAATAACGGCCAAAAAATAAGTACGGGTTGATACTTTAACTAACTAGGGTTATCACAGGCCTAGTTACTAGGAAGATGCAGTGAGATTATTCTACAGCCACAAGCCCTGCAGACCATCCAGGTTACCCAGGTAAAAAATTAGGGGTTGAATTCAGGTGGGTACATCGTCCAGGAAACGTATGTACCTTTAGGTAGCTTGAAGGGTGCAACACATGACAGTGTGCTGGAAATGTGCCCTACTCGACGGCAGGCTACAGATCCCAAGCGCGCCCAGGTAACGGGATTGTTAGTAGCTGGGAGATCTCTTTCTGACTAATATATTAATCTAGTTATTAGCCTTAATCCATTTCAGTAGGTAAACCTGACCGTGGTACTCAGGAGTCCCCTTCTAGACATGATGCAAGACAGGACTGGATTATTTGTACAAGCACAATCGCCCACAGTGTCCAGGTTACTTTATACAGGTCATATCATGTCAGGTAGCCGTCGCAACAGCTTATCAAGATATATTATGTCAGGTTATCATGTCAAGTGTACTTGTTAGGAGCGTGCCACGATGGGCCACTATCAGGTCATGTCATGTTTATTTGTCAGAAGTGCACCACTATGGGTCACTATCGTGTTCAGGGTACCTGTATAGGGCATCATAGTACAAGCATTATATCAGGAGACCCAAGCTCTGCTGAGGTTACAAGGCACAAGTTATCAGTAAAGATTAAATAATAATAGAGAAATAATAACAACAATAACAATAATTAAATAGCAGGACAAGGCACAGGAAGGAGCCGTACGGCTCAAGATTATTAGAACTCATGCGACCAATAAGGAGAGCGCATACAACTGGGCAAGGACGGGGACATGCGGCTAGAAGGGCAAGGGCGCATGCGGCTGACGGGAAGCAAGTCTATGCGTTTAAAGGAGGGCGACGACATATGCGGCCAGGAGGGAATCCATGCAGGAGCAGCTCATGCGGCTGAGGACGGGAACAGCCCATGCGGCTATGTTCAATCAAGGGCGCATGCGGCCAAGGAGGAAATAGGTGTTATACGGCTCGCAGGGGAGGAATCCATGCGGCTAGAAAGGGGCCCGGGATCATGCGGCTCGCAGAGCAAGTCCATGCGGTTAGAAAAGACTAGGCCTCTGCGGCCAATAAGGAGAGTAGGCTTATGCGGCTGACGCAAGGGCCTCCTGCGGCGGGCTGAAAGTAGGTCCATGCGGCTAGAATGATTGGTGCATTTGCAGCAAGACTACCATGCGGCTGGGGGAACACTTGCCATATGAAACGTTCATGCGGTCAAGTCTAAGCACAGTTCATCTTCTCCAAAATTCCGAGAAGAAGAAAGCCATGGGAGCCAAGTTGTCAATCTCCATAACTCCATCATCCGGAGCCCAAATCCGAACTTCTATAAGTCAAAATAGGGCAGAACAAAATCCTCTACAACATAGAACCATCAGAACTCAGAAATAACAAGATTAAGTAGATCAAAACTCAAGAAATCCAAAAATAAGATAGACTTAGATCTACAAGAATCAGGCCATGGAAAGTAAAAATGCCAAGTACTAAAGTAAGTTAAAATGCTGTAAGGAAGAGAATGAAGCAATAAAATTTAAGTTCCTCCATGAAGCAAGCTACACTTGCCTAGGCCTCCCTCTCTCTGGTAGGTGAAGAAGTTAATGGAGGAAAGAAGAAGAGTAATGAAGAAGAGTAATGAGAATGGGTAATAAATACTAAAAATGGTGGTGGATAGGGTTTCACCCTTGGTTCATCATGAATCAAGGCAAAACCATAGCCAAGCCGAACCAACCCAGAAAATAAACCAAGCAAAGAAGTAAGCTAAGAAAGGAATCATGCAATACAAGATAAAATACGTACACGTATTCCAAAATACGTAATACAAACCACAGGCATTACAACTCTACCCACCTTAAAAGAATTCTGTCCTCAGAATTTAATTAAGAGTCTAGAGAGACGAGAACAAGCTATATTAATCACATGCAAGCTATAACTAGGCAATCAATCACTCATTCAAGCAAGGAATCAAAGACATGAGGCATAAGGAAGATATTATACCTCACGAGTCAAACAAGCCGGGATATTGCGATCGGATATCATCCTCACGCTTCCACATTGACTCACCCAAAGAGTGATGACCCCAAGCAACTCGGACTAACTTGATAGTCTTGTTCTTGAGTATCTTCTCTCTCCGGTCCAATATAGACACGGGCCTCTCCTCATACGAAAGGTTGGTACCAACAACCAATTCCGAATGATCCAGGACGTGGCTCGGGTCTGGGATATACCGTCGTAATTAGGATACATGGAACACTTTATGCACCTCGCTTAGCGACGGCGGAAGAGCGAGACGATAGGACACATCTCCTACTCACTCTAGAATATCGAACGACCCTATATACCTAGGACTAAGCTTTCCTCGTACGCAGAAACGAATGATGCCATGGTTAGGCAAAATCCTGAGGAATACATGGTCACTGATAGAAAACTCGAGAGGGCGCCAATAAGAATCGGCCCAATGGCACTGGCGATCTTTGGCAACTCGAAGATGATCCCGAACTCTTCTGACCACTTCAACTGTCTGGATAATCATTTCTGGATCGAGCATCTGCCTCTCTTCCATATTATCCCATGCTAACGGGGATCGGCACTTTCTGCCATACAGTGCCTCGAACGGTGCCATCTGGATACTGGCCTGGAAGCTATTATTGTATGAGAACTCCACCGGGTGCAGGTGATCTTTCTACGAACCACCGAAGTCAAGTGTACATGATCGCAACATATCTTCAAGAGTCTGGATTGTACGCTCCGACTGACCATCTGTCTGCGGGTGATAAGCTGAACTGGAAAGGAGTCCCCAAACTCTCTTGTAAGCTACGCTAAAAGTACGACATAAATCTAGAATCTCGGTCCGAGGTGATACTAACTGGCACTCCGTGCAACCTGACAATCTGTCTGAGGTACATCTCTGCTAACTGAGCTGTCGACTGACCAACTCTGAATGGAAGAAAGTGAGCCACCTTTGTGAGCCGATCAACTATAACCCAGATAGCATCCCTACCAGCTGGGGATCTAGGTAATTCAGTCACAAAATTTATGGTCATATGTTTCCACTTCCATTCTGGGATCGAAAAGGGGTGAAGAAGTCCAGCGGGCCTTTGATGTTCAGCTTTAACTTGTTGGCAGACTAAACAACGAGAGACAAACCGGGCTATCTCCCTCTTCATGCCATTCCACCAAAAGTACTAACGAATATCACGGTACATCTTCGTACTGCCAGGATTGATGGAATACTGAGAACTGTGCGCTTTCGACATGATCTCCTGCTTGATATCTTCACTGGGTACACAATGATGCTTACCATGTCGAAGTGTACCATCCTCATGAATGCATAACTCTGGTCTTCTTCCTGCCTCACACTCTGTTCTGAGTTGCTGAAGCTTGGAATCTGCTAATTGCGCCATCCGGATCCTCTCGACTATGGTGGACTGAACTTGCATACTGGCCATCAATGCCACACTGGAAGGGAGAACAACTTATATACCCATCTTTTGAAGATCTGCTAACAGCTCTGGTTGCACTGTTAGAAAATAAACTCCGGCTCTCTTGCTCAATGCATCCGCAACGACGTTGGCCTTCCCAGGATGATACTGTAAATTGACATCATAATCCACAAGAAGCTCCAGCCACTTCCGCTGACGCATGTTAAGATCCTTCTGGGTGAAAACATACTTCAGGCTCTTTTGGTCGGTGAAAATCTCCACCCTATCTCCGTACAAGTAGTGCCTCCACAACTTAAGTGCAAATACTACTGCTGCCAACTCCAAGTCATGGGTTGGGTAATTTCTCTCATGATCATGAAGTTGTCGTGACGCATAAGCTATTACCTTCCCATGCTGCATCAGAACACATCCCAAGCCTCTGCCTGAAGCATCACAATATATTGAGAATCCTCCGGTTCTATCTGGAAGCGTGAGAATGGGAGCCGTCATCAAGCCTCGCTTCAACTTCTCAAAAGAATCCTGACATTCTGCTGTCCAAGCAAACTGCACATCCTTGCAGGTCAACTGGGTCAATGGTGCCGAGATCCGGGCAAAATCTGAAATAAATTGCTGATAGTAATCGGCCAATCCAAGAAAACTGTGAACTTTTGCAACTGTGCTGGGCACCGGCCATGACTCAATGGCCACGATCTTCTGGGGATCCACTTCTACTCCTCCTCGAGTGATGATGTGACCCAAGTATGAAATACGATCGAGCCAGAACTCGCATTTACTGAACTTGGCATACAACTGGTGCTCTCTGAGAATCTGAAGAACCACACGGAGATACTGCTCATGCTCTGCCTCACTCCGGCTATAGACCAGGATGTCATCCAAGAACACAATCACAAACTGATCCAAGTAAGGCATGAAGATGCAATTCATGAGATCCATGAATACCGCCGGTACATTGGTCGCTCCAAACGGCATCACTAGGAACTCCCAATGCCCATACCTAGACCTGAAAGCTGTCTTCAGAATGTCCTGCTCTCTGACTCTGATCTGATGATATCCTGAGCACAAATCGATCTTCGAAAAAACTGATGCCCCTTGAGTTGATCAAACAAGTCGTCTATCCTCGGGGAAGGATATCTATTCTTAATTGTCACTGAGTTTAAGGTATGATAATCAACACATAACCTGGACGTACCATCCTTCTTTTTCATAAGAAGCATCGGGGCTCTCTAAGGCGATCCACTAGCACGAATGAATCCCTTGGTTCGAAGTTCTTCAATCATCTTGTACAATATCTCCAACTCTGAAGGCGCCATCCTGTAGACTCTTTCTGATACTGGGGCTGTTCCAGGAATCAAGTCTATGGTGAACTCGATCTCCCGCTCTGGCGGCATACCTGGAAGCTCTTCTGGGAAAACATCTGGAAACTCCTCGACTATCCAGGGCAACTGCACTGCTGCTACCGTCATCCGCAATACTGGAGGAGAAGGCTCAACTGCGCCTCTAGAAAAGGAAAACTCTGGCTCTCCTAGAATGCTAAAAACAACCCTACCAATATGGCAGTCTATTCTAGCATACTGGTTCCTCAACCAGTCCATCCCTAGGACCACAACATAATCGGCCATCAGAAATTCTATCAATCTAGTGGAAAATTCCTTACCGCTAACTACGATCCGACAAGAGGAAAACACCCAATCGACTCCCACAAGTCCGCTACCAGTAAGTATATTGAGCCTTACTGATAACGACTCGGGCTCCAATCCTATCCGTGTCGCGAATCGTGCAGACATAAAAGAATGCGATGCGCCAGAATCAAATAAAGCTAAAGCTGGAAAGGAGTTGACGAGAATAGTACCTGCCACTACCTCTCCTGGTGCCAATCCTTCTTCTGCGGTCATCACCATAGCCGGACCATGCCCTCGGGGTACTGGTCCCCTCTGCAGAAATCATCGCTGCCTATTCTGACTCAAGGCTTGGGCTTAAACATGCTGCTGGGGGTATTGTTGCTGGAACACCTGGGACTGAGGCGGCAAGGGCCTCGGCAATGGATACTGCTGCTGCTGGACCGGAGCTGGTCCTTTTACCGAAGAGCTGGAGAGGTTGGACGATAATGAACCACCCTATTTGGGCAGGATCCAACCCTATGGTCTGCTGCTCCACAAGCCAGACACAATCCCTGTGCCCTGCGGCACTCTGCCACTATATGGTATGGCTTCCCACAATGAGAACATCCCACTGCGGAAGTCTGCTTCTACTTCTGCTGCTGAGGGTTCGTCGGGATTGAATGCTGAACCGACGTCACTGAGGCCGCCCGTCTCGGAGCTCCAATAGTCAAAGCCCTGGCTGCCGGGGCTGGGACTGAAGACTGATTCATCTGGCCGTGGGATCTCTTCCGACCTCCGACCCTATCTACAATCCTCTGGGAGGTATACTCATGCCTCCTAGCTGCTCTCAAAACTGCATCAAAAGTATGATGCTCAAACTGCTCAACTGCCAACAAAATCTCCAGGTGAAGCCCTTACTAAAATTGCTAGGCTCTATCATACTCGGTCGCCACCAAGGTGGGAGCAAACCGACTGAGCCTCGAAAACTCGGTCGTATATCCGTTGACCGTTCTGCCCATTTTCTTCAGATTGGTGAACCTCGTCTGTAGATCATACCGAGCTATAGTATCAAAATACTTGGTCTAGAATCTCTCCCTGAATACTGTCCAAGCAATGGGTGCTGCTAATCCAACGGCCTGAGCCGCCCACCAGCTGCGGGCAAGATCCAATAGCTGCAGGCGCACCATGGCTACCTTCTCGTTCTCTGGGGTCCTAGCTGCTTCTAGAATCACCTCTGTGTCCTGAAGCCAAGCATCTGCAACGATAGCATCTTCACTACCGTCGAAGAAGGGAGGGTTCAAGCGCTTGAAGCTATTGGCCGCGTTGTTACCCTGATGACCTCCTCTGGTCAGAGTATCCGTCACTGCCTGGTGCAAGGCATCTCCACGACGATCTGGGGAAGCTATCAAGGTCCTGACGAGACCTACCAAAGTGCCATCATCAGGCTCAGCAGGCTGAA
Source organism: Iris pallida (assembly GCA_029216955.1). Classification (NCBI taxonomy): domain Eukaryota; kingdom Viridiplantae; phylum Streptophyta; class Magnoliopsida; order Asparagales; family Iridaceae; genus Iris; species Iris pallida. The sequence goes on from JANAVB010013999.1 coordinate 5,775,561, forward strand.
CTGGCTGGACTGGTGGCTCTCCGTCAGAAGGCACACCTCTGGAGGCTACTCCGGAATACTGGGCTTGATCTCCTGGTTGTGGCTGGTCCACGGAAAATGCTCCGCCTTGCTGACCGTCAGGTCCAGGAACAATACCTCTGAAGAAGACGACATGGGGAAAAATAAGGAAGGACCAGGATAGATCAACGATACAAGCATATGATCAGGATAAGAATCCAGGAATTTAGAAGATACGAGCAGAGATCAAGGACGAATACTGATTGAGACATCTATTCGGTAAACCCTCACATATCTCGATTTACAAGACCTGTATGGGCGACCACTTAAACCATGTCACGCCCCAGAACCAGAATACTGGAGAGCGGGGGCAGACATAGCCAGCTACGTATATGAAATGGAATCCATTTCGCTATACGGTCACGGCTGTCTAGATACACGAGGGTTTACTACAAGCCAACAATCTCCTATGGTCATGAACAAGCCTAGTGTCTCAATCACAAGCAAGTAAGTAAAGTCACAAGATGTATGATCATTAAATATACAATAATAAGGCGTCCCAAACATTACATATTCAGCTGATCATGAAGCTAGTCGTTACAAAATGTTAGGACTAGCAAGAGTTTAGTCATACATGATCAACCCTAGGATCTGTCAATCATGTTATAGCCCGTAGACAGACAGTAAGTAAGTACAATCGAGCTAAATAGGTGCTCGTCGGCGAAACGCCTCAAAAGAATATTTTTACAATAAAGTAGGAGATCAAAAATAAACCGACTCGTTGCCCTGGTTACGTCTAGTCGCCACCATCGGGCTGGAAAGTCGGTAGATCCTCTGGAGCTGCTCCAAAATCTGGCCATACAAAACCAGCTGGGTCAGACCCCAGAAAGAGCAAGTGCCACAAAGGAAGCTTCACTTAGAAACTAAAACCAGCAATTAGCACAGGAGATAATAATAATATTAAAACAGGAGAAATATAACATCACGAGGATATACGGTAAGATAACCATGGGACCATTCAGATAACCAGGTTACAATCCTTAAACCAAACAAGGACCGGGATTGTAACCCTTCGTCTGAACCGAACTTAGTTTCTCCTATTTATCAGCAAGATAATATAAGAAAATTAGAACATGTAACGATCTATACAGGATCAAGACTAGACTGATAATTCTCCATCCAACAATTACGGCCAAACAATAAGTACGGCTTGATACTTTAACTAACTAGGGTTATCACAGGCCTAGTTACTAGCAAGATACAGTGAGATTATTCCACAGCCATAAGCCCTGCAGACCATCCAGGTTACCCAGGTCAAAAATTAGGGGTTGAATTCAGGTGGGTACATCATCCAGGAAACATATGTACCCTTAGATAGCTTGAAGGGTGCAACACATGACAGTATGCTGGAAATGTGCCCTACTCGACAGCAGGCTACAAATCCCATGCACGCCCAGGTAAGGGGATTGCCTATAGCTGGAAGATCTCTTTATGACTAATGTATTAATCTAGTTATTAGCCTTAGTCCATTTCAGCAGGTACTCCTGACCGTGGTACTCAGGAGTCCCCTCATAGACATGATGTAAGACAGGACTGGATTATTTGTACAAGCACAATCGCCCATGATGTCCAGGTTACTTTATACATGTCATGTCATATCAGGTAGCCGTCGCAACAGTTTATAAAGATATATCATGTCAGGTTATCATGTCAAGTGTACTTGTTAGGAGTGCACCATGAAGGGCCACTATCAGGTCATGTCATGTTTACTTGTCAGGAGTACACCACTACGGGTCACTATCGTGTTCAGGGTACATGTACAGGGCATCATAGTACAAGCATTATATCAGGAGACCCAAGATATGCTGAGGTTACAAGGCACAAGTTATCAGTAAAGATTAAATAGTAATAGAAAAATAATAACAACAATAATAATAATTAAATAGCAGGGCAAGGCACAGGAAGGAGCCCTACGGCACAGGATTATTAGAACTCATACGGCCAATAAGGAGAGCGCATACAACTGGGCAAGGACGGGGACATGCGGCTAGAAGGGCAAGGGCGCATGCGGCTGACGGAAAGTAAGTCTATACGGTTAAAGAAGGGCGGCGGCATATGCGGCCAGGAGGGAATCCATGCGGGAGTAGCTCATGCGGCTGAGGACAGGAACAGCCCATGCGGCTATGTTCAATCAAGGGCGCATACGGCCAAGGAGGAAATAGGTGTTCTGCGGCTCGCAGGGGAGGAATCCATGCGGCTAGAAAGGGACCCGGGCTCTTGCGGCTCGCAGAGCAAGTCCATACGGTTAGAAAAGACTAGGCCTCTGCGGCCAATAAGGAGAGTAGGCTTATGCGGCTGACGCAAGGGCCTCCTACGGCGGGCTGAAAGTAGGTCCATGCGGCTAGAATGATTGGTGCATATGCGGCCAGACTACCATACGGCTGGGGGAACACTTGCCGTATGAAACGTTCATGCGGTCAAGTCTAAACACATTTCAGCTTCTCCAAAATTCCGAGAAGAAGAAAGCCATGGGAGCCAAGTTCTCAATCTCCATAACTCCATCATCCGGAGCCCAAATTCGAACTTCCATAAGTCAAAATGGGGCAGAACAAAATCCTCTACAACATAGAAATATTAGAACTCAGAAATAACAAGATTAAGTAGATCAAAACTCAAGAAATCCGAAAATAAGATAGACTTAGATCTACAAGAATCAGGCCATGGAAAGTAAAAATGCCAAGTACTAAAGTAAGTTAAAATGCTGTAAGGAAGAGAATAAAGCAATAAAATTTGAGTTTCTCCATGAAGCAAGCTGCACTTGCCTAGGCCTCCCTCTCTCTGGTAGGTGAAGAAGTTAATGGAGGGAAGAAGAAAAGTAATGAAGAAGAGTAATGAGAATAGGTAATAAATACTAAAGGTGGTGGTGGGTAGGGGTTCACCCTTGGTTCATCATGAATCAAGGCAAAACCAAAGCCAAGCTGAACCAACCCAGGAAATAAACCAAGCCAAGAAGGAAGCTAAGCAAGGAATCATGCAATACAAGATAAAATACGTACACGTATTCTAAAATACGTAATACGAACCACAGGCATTACACCATTCACTTGGGCAAATATATCCACAGTCCACTAACTCTAGTAACTGCACTTTTAGTTCTTTCAATTCTGCTGGAGCCATCCTATACGGTGTCTTTGATACCGGACAAGTATCCAAAAATGTGTCAATTGAGAACTCAATCTCCTTGTCCGACGATATTTTGGATATCTCTTCTGGGAATACATCGAGGAACTATGCCACGACTTTGGTTTGATCCGAGTCTGCACCCTTCTTTCTAGTATCCCGAACAGAATCGAGGTACCCTTCATACCCCGAATATAACATATATCTTGCTGTAACTGCCGATATCACCATTGTTGATTTGGACATCAGACCGTATGAGTAAGCAAACTCTGTTTCTCTGGGTAGGCAAAACACAATTCTCATTTTCGTGCAGTCGATCATCGTATGACATGCACTAAGCCATTCCATTCCCAAGATAAAGTCGTACTCTTTGATGTCGAGTACTATAGCATCCAATAATAGGGTCTTGCCTCCAATACTGATTTATCTGTCCCTATAAATCAAACTTGCAGGCATATCTACTCCCAAAGGAGTGCTAACACAAAGAGCCATCTTTAATAGAGTCGTGCATAATTTATTTTTCGTAGCAAAGTCAGACCATATGAGATAATGAGTAGCACCAAAATCGAATAACACCCGGATAGGTATGCCTTTGTACAGTAATATACCTATTATAACATTCTCTGAGGTAAGAGCTTCTACTTGAGTTAAAACATAAACCCTTTCTTGGGCATCTTGTGATGATTTCGTTACATTTCCAGTTGGAGCTGGTAAGGCTAGTGGCGCTTGGCCACAAATCTGATTGTTAGGCTGTCTAGGATGATTCTATAGCTGATACCATAGGGGATTCTATTTCCTTCTCTTTCTGTATTCAGATGCCCTGTGGCCCATACCGCCACAATTGAAGCATCCAGCTCGGCATTCTACTTATTGATGTCCATACCGGTTACACTTATGGCAACGCAGTCCATGATATTCATCCCGATTCTTACCAGTGTTATGATGTTTAGGAACGTCATTTCTTTCAGAGATTAAGGGTCGTCTATGATTACTGTCCTGGTTGCTCTATGTTTTCCCACGACCAATGGGCTGATGGAACTTCTCCATCTCAAGAGCAGTTTTGTACGCCTCCCTATAAGACGTACACTGCTGACTCAAAATGTCGTGTTATAGGCCCTCATTCAAGCCCTACATGAATCATTCCCATTTGGCATCATCATTCGGTACCATATATCCAGCAAATGCAACTCTTTTCAGGATCTTTGTCATGTAATCATCTATCGACATACTGCCTTGTTGGAGTGCTACAAACACCTTCTCTTTCTTCTGATGAACAACATACGAATTAACTTTACAATAAAGGCCTGCTTAAATGTCTTCCATGATATCTTCATATCAGGACTGTTACCGTATAGTGCCTGTCTCAAACTGTTCCACCATTCTTAGGCCTTGGGACGAAGTTGTACTGCAGTACACTCTACCCGCTTACTGTCTTAAATATCTAACATTCTGAAATAGCCCTCCAGTATATTCAGGAATCCCATCACCTTATCTGGTTCTGCCCTTCCATTAAACTTAGATAGGCCACAGCTTTTGAACTCTGAGAACTTAAAGCTTGTCCTCATTCGTGTAGGCATTTCAGGCTTCTCCGTCGGCACTGTTATAGTCTCGGTTGCTTCGACCATTGTAGAAATATTGTGATCGGCCTTTAATGTAGTGATAATCTAAGTCAAACTGTCCAGATGCTTTTATTGAGCATCCAGTTGCTCCTGAAACTGGTATTGAAACTGCTCCTGAAGCTGGCGATGTTGAGGCTCACTCTGCTTTCTCTAAGATTCTATCAGTTTCATTAAATTTTTCATCGGGTCAGATGATGAGGTCGTCTTTGAGCTATCACCCTTAGTCATTCTACAACAAAAATAATTCCATTAGCACTCATAAAATATTTGTGGGCTTATTGTATGAAACATTATTTCATACCAGCACTATCGACACAAATCAACCGAGAAAATTTGCATCAAGATTTCCATTAAAAAATATTTAAGAAATTCAAGGAGTTGAAATTGTGCTATGATACCAACTTGTCATGCCCCAATTCGGGGAATCATTTGTCCTCGCTTTGATTTACGCCGAATCGTTCGTCCTCGCTAAGGCGTGATGACGTACAAGTCTGGAGTTGCACCCGTACAAGGCAAGAACGTGCACATTTGTATCTTTTAAAACATTTGAAAATATAGCCACATTACAGAAACATTAAGTATGCAGTATATAAAGAAATATTACTCATTTTATTGATAATTTTAGCCAAATACAACTTTTCTTACTCTTTGAAATGCTTGTCCGGCTTAAATTGATTCATGAAAAGAAATACAACTGATAGGCTTCCATAAAGTAACTTCTCATTCCATACATTATGCCCATTTATTAGATTTGAAATCCAAGTAGAAATCTTGAAAACAACGCAATACTTTTTGCGTCTTTATTTTAAAGTAACTAGAAATAATAGCAACTCAAAAAGTCTTATCACTCGCATGCGCCGGCACCTTCTCCAGTACATGTGGAGGATGGGTCAGCATATTATATAAATGTACTGGTGAGCCCCGTTGGCCCACTCAGTCAAATCGACATTTGTAATTATGACAAGCATTTTAAAATCATGTGAGAGCAGTTATTAGGGACTAGCAACATTAGAGATTATATTCATTCAACTCAAAGCCGCAGTAAAACATAAAGAATATGTAATACTTTACCCTTGTCAATCTAGCATTCCTGCATAAGATACAGGATATAATACTTACCGCCCATGCACAAAATAATCGTTAGCATGCATTCGGACTGGGTCGTTGGTGAAATGAAACAATAAAGTACTTTCCAAAGGGTATTGCGGTGCACCATTCCAGAGTAGGTTGCAATTCTAGTCAAATATCCTGTAATACCTCGTGCCACTACAGCACGACCAAATGTTTCCCCTAGGTCGATTCGGTCCCCCGTGCCCTACCATCTATGAACAAAGAAGTCCATGACCACGCGAATTCATAACCGACTCAACAGTAACACAATTTGCATGGTATTAGTGAGCCAACATTCAAAATACAGCATTCTCATATTCAACATCCAGGCATCAATTCATTTTATTCCAACATTTATCACAACATTTCAACATTCATAAGGACAAGCATCATCTCAATGTTCATAGGGTCACATAGCATTTTATTCATTCATTGGTGTTAGCAGCATAATCTATTCATTTCAATGTTCATTTCATTAACTTCTTAGTGGTATTGACTTGTGGCATCCAACGCATCAAGTTATCGATTAACGGATGTAGCAAAGTACCAAGAGAATTTATTTAGTTGACATGAAGGAGTAACGAAGAAGCAACAAACCACCACAGACAATCCACACTCACCAATTAGAGAATTACCGAAAGGGAGAGGAACACTTCTACAATTAGCCTTTTGTCACGCATCCGCCTGTGATGGCACCAAAAGTTTGGTTAATACTACGTCTCATTTATGTTCCTTTTTCTCAGAATTCTCAAGAATATATGCAATAAAAATTGATGAAAACGAGCAAGAATCAAATCATCGAAAACAATTCAGAAAAACATCCATCAAAACCAAGTAGTAAAATCAGCAAAACATCCAAAGAAAACTTTTAGACTTATTTTAAGATAAACTGATCCATTAGTTGGAAACATTCTTATTCATTCGTCCGTGATCGATTTGATGCCGACGGTAATTTTTTCTAATACTCGATTTCGACCGATTTAATCAAGCCATAAGCCTTACAAAGTGAACCGCTAGGAGCGGGGCACTACAAATCCCACACATGCACAAAGTTCATATGCACCTTTCGATGCAAGTGGTTCCCGACCAAGTCGTCCAAATTGTCGGAATGGGCTCCGTATCGAGGTTTTTCTAGGTTCTGAAAATAGATTTTTTGCCAACTTCAAACTAATTTTAGACATAATATAATAAGTAATAAAATAAACAAAGTAATAGGTTTTGATCTCGATTAGATAGTCTAAAACTCTCTTTAAGCAGTTTTCAAAATTTGTTATAACCTGGTCGCAAATCGACTACAAATAGGGGACGTTGGGACAGTTTCTACAGTTCAGTAAATTGAGTTTTTTTATTTCAGAACTTATTTTTTCTTTGCACACGAAGCAAAATTAAACAAACAACTTGAAGGGGGTGGAAGAGGGTTAGGTGGTCTCCATACCTACGAAGACGGTTTGTGAAACGATGGAACATGGAGACAGAAAACTCTTCGAGAAGTTACGTGGTTGTGATGCTATCGTTGCTGTTGTTCGACCTCTCTGTTTGCAGCACTGTCGTTGTGCCACACATGGTCGCGCGTGCGATCGATCGGCGGCCACCACGACCGTGGCGCACGGGCAGGGTTTCAGCCTGGGTATGGGACTTAGGGTTTCGATTTATCATTGTATTATATATATAATATAGAGGGAGTGGCGCGGATAGCTAAGGAGTACTGTTCCCATCAGGGAACAATAACTCGTGAGGGTTTTTTCCCTTTGGTATACGTGTACGTATTTTGACTCATATTGTATGTTCAATTGCATGGTCTACTATCGTATTTCATTGGTTATGGTTTATCTTGGTTGGGTTGGCTTGGTTCGGTTTGCCTTGGGTTCATCATGAACCAAAAAAAAACCCTACCTACCACCACCATCATCACTTATTAATCCAACACTCTTTCTCTCTTCTCTTTCACTCTTCTTCTTCCTCACTATTACTCTCCACCTACAAGGAAGGCTTAGGCAAGTGCATCTTACTTCATGGAGGAATTCCATTTTTATTGTTCCACTGTCTTCCTCATGTGTTTCTAACCCACTTTAGTACTTAGCATTTTGAATTTCCATGGCTCATTTCTTGCATATCTAAGTTTATTGTATTTTCAGATTTCTTGGATTTTGATCTATCTAACCTTGTTATTTTCAAGTTTTGATGGTTCCATGTTGTAGAGAATTTTATCCTGTCCCATTTTGACATATGGAAGTTCGGATTTTGTCTCTGGATGATGGAATTATGGAGATTAGAAGAAATGGCTTCATGGTACTTCTTTTCGAAAATTAGAGAAGAAGAACATGATTCAACCGTATGGCCGCATGAACTTCCGTGGCCGCATGAATTTTCGTAGCCGCATGAACTTCCGTGGCCATATGAATTTTCGTAGCCGCATGAACTTCCGTGGCCGCATGAATTTCCATGGCCGCATAATTTTTCGTGGCCGCATAAACTTCCGTGGCCGCATGAATTTTCGTAGCCGCATGAATTTCCTTGGTCGCATGAACTTTCGTGGCCGTATGAATTTTTGTGGCCGCATGAACTTCCGTGGCCGCATGAACTTCCGTGGACGCATGAATTTTCGTGGCCGCATGAACTTTCGTGGTCGCATGAATTTTCGTGGTCGCATGAACTTCCGTGGCCGCATGAACTTCTGTAGCTGGATGAATTTTCGTGGCCGCATGAACTTCCATGGCCGTATGAATTTTTGTGGCCGTATAAACTTCCGTGGCCGCATGAATTTCCGTGGCCGCATGAACTTCCGTGGCCGTATGAGCCTTGCTGCTTCCCGAGCCGCATAAGCTCCTGCCACTTCTCAGCCGCATTACTCTCCTGCTGTCCCTGCATTCTCTTTTATTATTTAGTGCTACATAGATGCTTGTACTTTGTTAATTTTAAATATGTTCCCTGACACGATGGTGACCCGTTATGGTACACTTTTGACAAATGACATGACATGATAGTGGCCCATCGTGGCACCCTCCTGACAGTGAACATGACATGATATATATCCCGAAGGCTGTTGCAACGGCTAGCAGGTCATGACAAGATTGAATGGCCTGGACACCATGGATGATTGTGTTTGTACAATTGAACCAGTAATGTTTGCATCATGTCTAGGATAGGGATCCTTGAGTACCACGGTCAGGGGTACCTACTGTAAATGACTAAGGGTAATAACTAGAATAATTCAGTAGTCATGAAAGATTTTTCCAGTTACAGGCGATCCCGTTATCCCGGCCACCATTGTTGGACTTGCAGCCTGCCGACGAGTAGGGCACAAGTCTACATTCACTGATATATGGAAAAGGACGAGGCACTGCTTAATGAATCCAAGTCGCTTGGATAACCTGGATTAGCTGCAAGGCTTGTGGCTGGAGGAACATCTCACTGCATATTGCTAGTAACTAAGGCTTGTGATAACCCTAGTTAGCTAATGTAGAAAGCCGTAGTCACTAATTGGCCGGGAGCGATTGTATAGTCTAGTTTCAGTGCTCGATTATTGCAAGCTTGATCGCATGATTGTCACTTTTAACAATAAAAATCAGAGGCTAAGTTGGGTTCAGGTGAAGGGTTACAACCCCGGTCTTTGTTTGGTTTAAGGGTTGTAACCTGGCTCCTGGAGCAGTTCTGATTCCTCTTTTCGTTTATTGTCTTATTGCACCCCACGTCATGCTTGTTATGTTTTACCTTACCAACAAATTTGGAGACGGAGTTCTGTTCAGGTGAAGGGTTACAACCCCGGTCCTTGTTTGGTTTAAGGGTTGTGACCTGGCTACTTGAATGGTTCCCTCGTACCCTATTATGACTGTTGTTATTCTTTTATTATCAAGCTCTTTTGTAACTGTTTTAATATTTATTTCTGATGTGCTGGTTTTAGTTCTTAAGTGAAGCCTCCTTTGTGGCACTTGCTCTTTATGGGATCTGACCCAGCTGGTTTTGTATGGCCAGATTTCGGAGCAGCTCCATAGGACCTATCGACTTTCCAGCCCAATGGTGACCACCAGGCTTAACCAGGGCAACGAGTGGGTTTATTTTGGCTATCCCACTCTATTGTAAAATTCTCATTTTGAGGCGTTTAGCCGACGAGCACCTGTTAGCTCGTATTTCATACCTTATTACTGTCTGCCTATGGGCTGTAACATGATTGACAGATCCTAGGGTTGATCATGTATGACTAAACTCTTGCTAGTCCTCACATTTTATAACGACTAGCTTCATGATCAACTAAATACGTAATGTTTGGGACGCCTTACTATTGTATATTTGGTGATCTTACATCTTGTAACTTTACTTGCTTGCTTGACATTGAGACATTTAGGCTTGTTATTCACCATAGGAGTCTGATGGATTGTAGTTAAACCCTCATATATCTAGACAACCGTGACCGTATAGTGAGGTGGATTCTATTTCATTATACGTAGCTGGCTATGTATGCCCCCGCTCTCCAGTATTCTGGTTCTGGGGCATTATATGGTTTAAGTGGTGGCCCATACAGGTCTTGTAAATCAAAATATGTGATGATTTACCGAATAGATGTCTCAATCAGCACTCGCCCTTGATGTCTACCTGTATCTTCTAATCCCTGAGATTCTCGACCTGATCACATGCTTGTATCGTTGCTCTGTCTTGGTCCTTCCTTATTGTTCCCTATGTCGTCTTCTTCAGCGGTATTGTTCCTGGTCCTTCCTTATTGTTCCCTATGTCGTCTTCTTCAGACTCAGCACTCAGGAGCAACCTCCTGGGTCATGCCTCCCAGAGATCCAGAAACCTCGGTACAGCCAGCCCAGCCCGTAAGACAGGATGATGTAGCCTTGGTTGGACTTATCAAGGAGTTGTTTGCATCGCAGGATCGTCGAGGAGATGCCTTGCATCAGGCAGTGGCAGATGCTCTGGGCAGAGGTGGACATCATGAGAACAGTACAGCGAACAGTTTCAAGCGCCTGAACCCTCCATTCTTCGATGGCAGCGAAGATGCTTGTAATGTCCCAGATTCGTGATACATATTTAGAGTACGTATGCGTATTTTGGACCCATATTTTATGTCATGATTAGTTATCTTGGTTTATTTTGCATTGGCTTGGTTTTAATTAGCATTGATAGTTCAATTGGTTTTAATGGTTCATGGGTTTATCTTGGATTAGTGAGGTTGGGTTTATTTCATGGTTCATTTGGTTTAAATTGCTAGAGAGAGAGTTTATTGGTCTTGACTTGGTTCACCTTGGTTTATTTTGGTTTGGTCTATTTTGGTTTAACATGGAGAACCCCACCCTATTATAAATATCAACTTCTCTCTCTCTCTTTATTATTTTCTTCATCTTCTTCCTCAAGCTTCTTCCTCTCCACCACCAACCTAGGCAAGTGCATCTTGCTATCACTTGAGGGCTACATTTTATTTGTCTATTAGTTTTATTAGCACATTTTGAGCAACATTAAAACTTGGATTTTCTCCATTTGGAGCTTGGAATTTTGTAGATCTAGGGTTGAAGTATTTTCGGATTTTGGTGGATTTGATCTATGAAACTTGTTTATTTTTATGATTTGATTGTTCTATGTGGAAGAGAATTGAATTTTACACAATTTAGACCCTTGTAAAGTTGGATTTGGACTTGTTTTGACCTAGTTGTGGTCCTTGGAATTTCTGAGTTCCATGGCTTTTCTCTCGGTTTGGGGAAGAAGACCCCTGTTCCCGAGCGCAATCCAGTCCAGCGCTCTTTAGCGCTGGCACAATTCGTTAGTCCAACGCTCTTTAGCGCTGGCACAACTAGTTAGCCCAGCACTCTTTAGTGCTGGCGCAATCTAGTCTCGCGCAGCTCGTTTTGGCGCAATCCAGCCAGCGCAGCTCGCCCTGGCGCAATCCATTCTCTGCGCAATCCAGTGTGTGCGCAATCCGATCCCTGCGCAACCCGACTCAGCGCGGCTCAGCTCTTGCGCAGTTCATCTCCTGCGCAATCCGACCTAGCGCAATCCATTTACTTGCGCGCTTGACCCAGCGCAGTCCAGCCCCTGCGTGATCCAACTCGCGCGCAGTTCATCCCTTGCGCACTCTAACCCCTGCGCAATCTACTGTCCATGTTGATTTTGTTTTAATCCTCTAGGCTTGGCTTCTCTTCTATGGATTGGAGTTTTGAGATCTTGTTTCACATGACACGACTGCTTGACCCAACACGACCTGGCACGGTTTTTGATGAATTGCTTATGACTAATATGGTTTCTGATTTCTGTGATTTATGATCCGGGTACTTTCTGATCTTCTTGATAGTGACCCGATGGGATGCACACTTGACTTGTAACCGGTGATTCATATTAGCCCCGTATATGGATATTTTATTAGATATTTTACGCCCATTTTATATCCTTACGGAAATGGACTAAGGTTAATGACTAGTATAATTCATTAGACATGAAGAGATGTTCCCCAGTTACAGGCGATCCCGTTATCCCGGCCGTAAATGTTTGGACTTGTAGCCTGCCGACGAGTAGGGCACATTTTCAGCCCACTGTCATGTGGGGCACTCTTGATTGTCACTTTAAATTATTGAACTCTATTGTCACTCTAATGCATGGTACTCTCTTAATTGTCACTATAATGATTGCCTGGATAACCTGGATAGCTGTAGGGCCTGTGACTACTTGGAGCATCTTATTGCATCTTGCTAGTAACTAGGATTGTGATAACCCTAGTTAGTTAATGTAGAAAGCCGTAGGCAATGATTGGCCATGATTGCTTGGATGGAGTCTAGTCCAGTATGGTATTGTCTAGAATTGATTAATTGTAAAATTGTACCAGCATGATTGAATGATCGTCACTCCAGATTGTCACTATAATGCTTGAACACTATTGTCACTCCAGATTGTACTATCCTGATGGTACCCTTCATTGTCACTTTCATCATTGTCTTCTTTTCATATATATTGTCCAGTTATATTTTATTTAACATGATGCTTCTCTTAATTATTTTCTCTGATTGGGACAAGTGCTTTGGTAGTGCGCGAACCCCAATCTGTGTTACTTATTGTTTTCTTACATGTTGAATGCTAATGATTTGCTGGTTTTAGTCCTTAAGTGAAGCCTCCTTTGTGGCACTTGGTCTTCCTGGGGTCTGACCCAGCTGGTTTTGTATGGCCAGATACCGGAGCAGCACCGAAGGATCTACCGGATTTCCAGCCAGATGGTGGCCACTAGGCGGAACCCTGGCGACGAGTGGGTTTATTTTTTTTGCTCTTCCACTCTATTGTAAAATTATTCTTTTGAGGCGTTTAGCCGCCGAGCAAGTGTTAGCTCGTTTGCAACTTTATTTACTGTCTGTCTACGGGCTGTAAGCATGATTGGCAACTCGAGGTTGATCATGTATGACTTAAACTCTTGCTAGTCCTTACATTTTGTACGACTAGCTTCATGATCATTTGGATATGTTATGTTTGGGACGCCTTACAATTGTATATTTGGTGATCTGATATCTTGTGATTATTATTAGTTGGTTGAGATTGAGACAATAGGCTATTTTATGACCTTAAGAGACTGATGTATTGTAGTAAAACCCTCACATATCTAGACAGCCGTGACCGTATAGCGGTGTGGATTCCATTCCGTTATACGTAGCTGGCTATGTCTGCCCCCACTCTCCAGTATTCTGGTTCTGGGGCGTGACATGGTTTAAGTGGTGGCCCATGCAGGTCTTGTAAATCAAGATGTGTGAGGGTTTACCGAATAGATGTCTCAATCAGTACTCGCCCTTGATCTCTGCTCGTATCCTCTTGATTCCTGAAATTCTTGTCCTGATCACATGCTTGTAATCGTTGATCTGTCCTGGTCCTTCCTTATTGTTCCCATGTCATCTTCTTTAGCGGCATTGAACCTGGACCTACCGATCAGCAAGGCGGAGCACCTCCCATGGACCAGCAGCAACCTGGGGATCAAGCCCAGCATTCAGGAGTGGCTTCTAGAGTTATGCCTACCGGGGATCCTGAGCCACCAGTTCAGCCCGTCCAGCCTGCAGACCCTGATAATGGCACTTTGGTAGGTCTTATCAGATCATTGTTAGCTTCCCAGGATCGTAGAGGCGATGCCTTGCACCAGGCAGTGGAGGATGCTCTGAATAGAAGTGGACCCCGAGGGAACAGTACGGTCAACAGTTTTAAGCGCCTGAACCCTCCATTCTTCGATGGCAGCGAGGATGCCATTGCTGCCGATGCTTGGCTACAAGATATAGAGGTGATTCTCGAAGCCACGAAGACTCCAGAAGACGAGAAGGTGGCTGTGGTGCGCCTACAGTTATTGGATCTAGCCCGTAGTTGGTGGGCCGTACAAGCAGTGGGATTGGCAACACCTGTCTCCTGGGCAGTGTTCAGCGAAAAGTTCCAGACCAAGTATTATGATGCAGTGGCTCGATATGACTTGCAGACCAGGTTCAGTAATCTTAAGCAGATGGGGAGGACGGTCGACGGATATGCGGCCGAGTTTTCCAGACTCAGTCGATTTGCTCCCACCTTGGTGGCAACCGAGTTTGACAGAGCACAGAGGTTCCAACAGGGACTTCACCTGGAGATCATATTGGCAGTAGAACAGTTCGAGCATCAGACCTATGATGCGGTGTTGCGAGCAGCAAGGAGGCACGAGTATACCTCCCAGAGAATAGTGGACAGGACCGGAGGTCGGAAGCGGTCCCATAGTCAGATGAATCAGTCTTCAGCTCCAGCCCCGGCAGCTAGGGCTTTAACTATTGGAACTCCGAGGCAAGCAACCTCAGTTACGTCGGTCCAGCACTCAACTCCGACGTACCCTCAGCAGAAACAGAAGCAAGCACAGTCTTCCGCCGTAGGCTGTTCTTATTGTGGGAAGCCTGGACACGTGGTAGCAGAATGTCGCAAGGCGTTAGGATTGTGTTTATTGTGTGGAGCACCGGATCATAGGGTAGGGTCCTGTCCTTTCAGAGTTGATTCAACATCGACAGTATCTAGTCCCTCGGTTAGGGGACCAGCACCAGCACCAGCACCAGCACCAGTACCAGCTTCCGTTCACCAGCAGCAGCAGTTCCCGTTCCCGAGGCCATTGCCGACTCAGGCCCAGACTTTCCAGCAACAGAACCCGCGGCAGTTTGCCCTAGCCCAGGCTCAGGTTCAGAATCGGCCGAGAGGTATAAGTGTCCTCTCATCTTGCTTTTTTACCGTCATTATGCGGGGTGCATGATATATTTCATGTATCCTGATTGTGACGGAACATCCCGGACCCGAGCCATGTCCTAGATCATTCGAAAAGGTTGGTACCAATAACCGTAACTTTTCGTATGAGGAGAGGCCCGTGTCCATGTTTGACCAAAGAGAGAGACCTCAAGCGCAAGACTATCAGTTCAGTCCGTGTTGCTTAGAGTCATCCCTCTTTGGGAGAGTCAAACTTGGGAGCATGAGGATGATATCTGATCAGGTCATCCCGACTGGTTTGACTCGTAAGGTGTAATATCTTCCTTATGCCTTACACTTCGAATCCTTGCTTGCATGAATGATTGTATGATTGATTGGTAGTAGTAGATTGCCTATGATAGAATAGCTTTCCCTTACATCTCTAACCTCTTGATTAAATTCCGAGGACGGAATTCTTTTAAGGTGGGTAGGATGTAATGTCCCAAATTCGTGATACGTATTTAGAGTACGTATGCGTATTTTGGACCCATATTTTATTTTAGTCATGATTAGTTATCTTGGTTTATTTTGCATTGGCTTGGTTTTAATTAGCATTGATAGTTCAATTGGTTTTAATGGTTCATGGGTTTATCTTAGATTAGTGAGGTTGGGTTTATTTCATGGTTCATTTGGTTTAAATTGCTAGAGAGAGAGTTTATTGGCCTTGACTTGGTTCACCTTGGTTTATTTTGGTTTGGTCTATTTTGGTTTAACATGGAGAACCCCACCCTATTATAAATATCAACTTCTCTCTCTCTCCTTATTATTTTCTTCATCTTCTTCCTCAAGCTTCTTCCTCTCCACCACCAACCTAGGCAAGTGCATCTTGCTATCACTTGAGGGCTACATTTTATTTGTCTATTAGTTTTATTAGCTCATTTTGAGCAACATTAGAACTTAGATTTTCTCCATTTGGAGCTTGGAATTTTGTAGATCTAGGGTTGAAGTATTTTCGGATTTTGGTGGATTTGATCTATGAAACTTGTTTATTTTCATGATTTAATTGTTCTATGTGGAAGAGAATTGAATTTTACACAATTTAGACCCTTGTAAAGTTGGATTTGGACTTGTTTTGACCTAGTTGTGGTCCTTGGAATTTCTGAGTTCCATGGCTTTTCTCTCGGTTTGGGGAAGAAAACCCCTGTTCCCGAGCGCAATCCAGTCCAGCGCTCTTTAGCGCTGGCGCAATTCGTTAGTCCAGCGCTCTTTAGCGCTGGCGCAACCAGTTAGCCCAACACTCTTTAGTGCTGGCGCAATCTAGCCTCGCGCAGCTTGTTTCACATGACACGACTGCTTGACCCAACACGACCTGGCACGGTTTTTGATGAATTGCTTATGACTAATATGGTTTCTGATTTCTGTGATTTATGATCCGGGTACTTTTTGATCTTCTTGATAGTGACCCGATGGGATGCACACTTGACTTGTAACCGGTGATTCATATTAGCCCCGTATATAGATATTTTATTAGATATTTTACGCCCATTTTATATCCTTACGCCTTTCGTCATGAACTTGATAATCATGGATTTATTTAATATGTTTGGAATGATAACTTGACAAGGTATGCTTGACATGATAGACTTGACATGCTATACTTGACATGATAACCCTGACCTGATAGTGACCCGTAGTGGTGCACTCTTGACATGAGTAACCTGACATAACCTGATAGTGGTCCGTCGTGGCGCACTCCTGACTAGTACACTTGGCATGATAACGTGACATGATTATCTCGAATAGCTGTTGCGACGGCTACCTGACATGACATGACCTGTATAATTAATCCAGACACCGTGGGCGATTGTGCTTGTACAAATAATCCAGTCCTGTCTTGCATCATGTCTAGGAGGGGACTCCTGAGTACCACGGTCAGGAGTACCTACTGAAATGGACTAAGGTTAATGACTAGTATAATTCATTAGACATGAAGAGATGTTCCCCAGTTACAGGCGATCCCGTTATCCCGGCCGCAAATGTTTGGACTTGTAGCCTGCCGACGAGTAGGGCACATTTCCAGCCCACTGTCATGTGGGGCACTCTTGATTGTCACTTTAAATGATTGAACTCTATTATTACTCTAATGCATGGTACTCTCTTAATTGTCACTATAATGATTGCCTGGATAACCTGGATAGCTGCAGGGCCTGTGACTACTTGGAGCATCTCATTGCATCTTGCTAGTAACTAGGATTGTGATAACCCTAGTTAGTTAATGTAGAAAGCCGTAGGCAATGATTGGTCGTGATTGCTTGGATGGAGTCTAGTCCAGTATGATATTGTCTAGAATTGATTAATTGTAAAATTATACCAGCATGATTGAATGATCGTCACTCCAGATTGTCACTATAATGCTTGAACACTATTGTCACTCCAGATTGTACTATCCTGATGGTACCCTTCATTATCACTTTCATCATTGTCTTCTTTTCATATATATTGTCCATTTATATTTTATTTAACATGATGCTTCTCTTAATTATTTTCTCTGATTGGGACAAGTGCATTGGTAGTGCGCGAACCCCAATCTGTGTTACTTATTGTTTTCTTACATGTTGAATGCTAATGATTTGCTGGTTTTAGTCCTTAAGTGAAGCCTCCTTTGTGGCACTTGCTCTTCCTGGGGTCTGACCCAGCTGGTTTTGTATGGCCAGATACCGGAGCAGCACCGAAGGATCTACCGGATTTTCAGCCAGATGGTGGCCACTAGGCGGAACCCTGGCAACGAGTGGGTTTATTTTTTTGCTCTCCCACTCTATTGTAAAATTATTCTTTTGAGGCGTTTAGCCGCCGAGCAAGTGTTAGCTCGTTTGCAACTTTATTTACTGTCTGTCTACGGGCTGTAAGCATGATTGGCAACTCGAGGTTGATCATGTATGACTTAAACTCTTGCTAGTCCTTACATTTTGTACGACTAGCTTCATGATCATCTGGATATGTTATGTTTGGGACGCCTTACAATTGTATATTTGGTGATCTGATATCTTGTGATTATTATTAGTTGGTTGAGATTGAGACAATAGGCTATTTTATGACCTTAAGAGACTGATGGATTGTAGTGAAACCCTCACATATCTAGACAGCCGTGACCGTATAGCGGTGTGGATTCCATTCCGTTATACGTAGCTGGCTATGTCTGCCCCCGTTCTCCAGTATTCTGGTTCTGGGGCGTGATAATGCTATCGCTGCTGATGTATGGCTTCAGGACATAGAGGTGTTATTGGAGGCAGCGAAGACCCTAGAAGATGAGAAGGTGGTCGTGGTGCGCCTGCAGTTATTGGATCTAGCTCGTAGTTGGTAGGCGGCACAGGCCGTTGGACTAGTGGCGCCTATTGCCTGGACAGTATTTCGTGAGAGGTTCCGGACCAAGTACTTCGATGCTGTAGCTCGGTACGATCTACAGACCAGGTTCACCAATTTTAAGCTGATGGGCAAGACGGTCAATGGGTATGCGGCCGAGTTTTCCAGGCTTAGCCGGTTTGCTCCCATCTTGGTGGCGACCGAGTTCGATAGAGCCCAACGATTTCAGCAGGGACTCCATTTAGAGATTTTGCTGGAGATGGAGCAGTTTGAGCATCATACTTTTGATGCGGTATTGAGGACAGCTAGGAGGCATGAGTATACTTTCCAGAGGATTGTGGATAGGACCGGAGGTCGGAAGCGATCTCACGGCCAGATGAACCAATCGTCAGCCCCGGCCCCGGTAGCTAGGGCTTTGATCATTGGAGCTCCGAGAAGGACAGCTTCAGTTACGACGGTTCAACATTCAACCCCAACGTATCCTCAGCAGTAGAAGCAGTCTTCCCCCATGGGCTGCTCTTATTGTGGGAAGCCTGGACACGTTGTTTCAGAGTGTCGCAAGGCTCGAGGATTGTGTTTGCTTTGTGGAGCACCGAATCATAAGGTAGGGTCTTGCCCGTTCAGGACTGACTCACCGCCAGCCATGACCAGTTCATCAGTTAGGGGACCAGCCCCAGTACCGGTCCCAGCAGCAGTTTCCATCCCCGAGGCCGTTGCCGACGCAGACCAAGGCTTTTCAGCAGCAAAGGCCTCAGCAGTATGCCCAGGCGCAAGTTCAGAATAGGCAGAGAGGATTCCAGCAGAAAGGGCCGGCACCCAGAGGACATGGTCAAGTGTTGGGCTTAACCATGTGTGAGCACCCTGAATTTTGGGTTGATTTTTTTATTTTTTTATTTTTTTCTGATTGTTTAGTTTCATTAAATAATTTATTCTGTTTATTTATTTGTAAGTGTACTTTTCCGTGCCATTGATATTTGGAGTGTCAGGGATGTTCAACTCTGGAAACCTTCTTCATGAGTTTTGAAGTGGACATGATTGTCTTCATGACGGTATATAGTGTCCCATCCAAACTTGTTCCCTTGTACTCTTTTTGCTTCACACAACTTCGGGTCAATTTAGACCATTTGATTATTAATTATTTTTTCCACTCTTTTCCTTGATCATTATTAGCACGTTACCGTGACTTTTAATTTGGAAGCGCAAGTCCAGTCAGTTTCTTGAAACCAACTTCTCATGCATGATCTACTCGAGGCGCTCTTCACCCATGACCTTCGTGTCCCACTCAGACAAACCATTTTGTGCTCCATTTGCTTCGTACAACTTTCCTGACACGTGACCCAATTTTATTTCACCCCACGGTGTCACATTCATTTTCCAACTTGATTTGTGGGTACCCTGTCGACCAAAACCTATCAGCCCCAACTATGGGCATGGCCCACATTGAGTCTACTACCCGTCCGACACTTGTGTCCCATTTATTGGAATCCCCATGTGCTAGTTATTTACCCATGATCATCAACACCTATTTTTATTCGATTAATTTGCCATGTCCGGTTTTGATCCAACCCGGCTTGACCGAACCCAGCCCCAGCTTCGTGTTACTCTCCATCACCATTATCCTCAGCCTCATTACCCTTGAAAAATACTAATTTCTCGTTCTACCTATTTTTTTAATTATTATTGAAAATTTTTGTTGAATTAAATCCATTGGAATGACCCAATTTTTAGCTAATTAAATCTTAGCCATAGGATCCTCCCATTTAATCCTACCCATTAATTCCTACATGTAAAATTTTCCCACACCCCTTGGCCATGTGGCCGGCCCTAACTTTGAGAGAACAAACTTCTCTCTCTCTCATTAAATCATTCCTTCTCTCCTTCTCTCTCCTTCTAATCTTTCCTACACAAATTTTTTCCAACAGCACTCTTCTCTCCCACTCTCACTCAGCTAGCCGACCTCCCTCTCCTCCCTGGCCGGGGCTGTCGACCACCCTCTCCAGGCCGTCGGCCACCCATAGCGACCTCCTACCTCTCCTCCTTCTTCTTCCTCCTCATCAACCAACCATCAACACCATGGCCATCACCATTACCAAGCTTCTCCCCACCACACCATGCATTCCACCACCACTACCGTGCACGTGGCCACGCGCCGTCGCCCTCCACCGTGCCTTCGTCGTGGCTGGCCAGGTCGGCCCCGCTCGCAACTGCCACAGCCGTATGCAACGCATGCAACAGCAGCTGCGACAGCAAGCACAGCCGCACGCGCACGTGCAGCACCTCCATGGCCGACCACGCACCGCCGTGGGCACCCCCCCTCCGTTAAACTCTGGCGAGCAGTCCCCTGGTGGCCACCGTCCCCCGAGATGTGCCGTCGAGGCGATTCGTGTATTTTGCACGAAGTCCCATCGTGACGAGCTCGGAAACGAGGCTGAAATAACGTTCCGTCGCAGCGACTTCGCGCACATTTTTTCAAAAATCTGACCATTGGATCGGCAATTTCTTCGCTCCGTCACAATTTTGGTATATCCACCTTCACTCCTGTCAATTTTTATCCATTGATTTTATCGTTTGATACATCAAAACCGGCCACCAAGTTGACCGTTTAAATTATATTAATTTTGGACAGTTTCGTGGGGTCAACTTCGTCAACTTGTACCTCCTCCACCGTAGCTCCGTTTGGCATGCTACTAGTTCCTGTGCAAAGCTGGTATAACCCTCTTGCTACCCCTCCAGTTTCGTTCCATTGTGAGATTGTTTGATTGGTTGAATTCGACGCCAAAGTTGGCCGTCCGAATTCGTAATTTCTAACTTGTAAAATTTCATTTTGAATACGGGACTCCATATTTCATTTCTGACACCACCATTAGACTCGTGGCATCGTTTTGGCATGTTTTTATATAAAATTTGTTAGATTTGGAGGACGTGGGCCCTGGTACGTTTTTCGGTGCAAAGTGGGTCCCACAGTCCGGGTCAACGGGACTTTTGATGCCGGCTCATCGAAATCCAATTTCGGATATACCGTTGAGTTCGTATCGTCATTCTGGACTCGGTGACATATAATTTGCTAGGTTTTGGTGGACATTGGATCCGACACGCATTTCGGTGCAAGTCGGATACCAATATCCGGGTCAACGGATCATTTTGAGATCGGCTCATCGGAATACAATTCGGATATACCGTTGAGTTCGTATCGCCATTCTGGACTCGTTGACATGTAGTTTGCTGAGTTTTGAGAACTTTGGCCCTGGCACGTATTTTCGTGCAAACCGAAATTCCAAGTTCTGGTCAACGGACCAAATTGAGATCGGGTCAACGGAATCCAATTCTGGAGATACCGTTGGGTTCGTATCGTCCTTCTGGTTTCATGGACATATAATTTGTTATATTTTATAGACTTGTTTTCTTGTACGTTTTTCGGTACAAACGGCTCCGACACGGACACCGTTTTGACCCAAAATTACCTTTTTGCCCTTGTGTCCAAATTGGACCGATGGGTAGAATATCCTAGCTAATTTAACTATTATGGACACGTTGGCGATGTTTATTTCATCGTCCGACAATGTTTGTTGATAGTTTCTCCGAGTTTAACCTTTTATAATTTATTAATAATTAATTCTTATATTGTTCGTATTTCGGGATTAGTACAACGAAACTGAGATCAGTCAATTCCAGTGATCTCACATCGCTGAAATTGACAAGATGGACACGTGGATCACTATAATAAGATTATCAACTTACCGTTGATCATCTCATCTCGATTTGCGTGTCGTAAGTTTCGACATACGAATAACGAAGTTGACTATTTTGAAATTGACCCTGTTTGACCAGAGTTGACCAGTTGACCCAAAGTTAACTGTAAGTCAACACTTGACATAGTTTGACTAGATTATTGGCCGGAGTTGACCTAGAGTTGTTTTGACTTAGAAGAACCTAGGATAAAATAGATTGTTTGTAGAGATTTATTAATTACAACTTGAACACCTTGTAACCTGTATTGCTTTAAATAGGACTCTATGGCTTCAGTTGGACCCCCTATACTTATCAGCTGTTCAGATTATCAGGCGAGTACATTCTCTGATCATTTCATATCTTGCTTAGAATTATTTCCTGTATTAAATTACTTTACTTGTACTGTCACGTTGGTCACACGGATTGGTACTATATGGATCCCTTCTTGAGATGTTATCCTTTAGGGAGCATTGGGTACTACATGTTCTGTGCGTTTCACTTACATGGCGTATCACTATGCTTCATTGGTTCACTGATCACTTGTGACATATACTCTTATGATCACAGAGTCTTCCTTGAATCCTTATCCCATATATTGGGTTTCCAAGAATCCCTATTTATGGGACTTCCATGTACCACCCTTCGGGGCCTATGCATGGAATCATAACATAACCTGGTTGGATCTTTGTCTATTGATTGGGGGTACGGGGGAGTAGAAGTGGACATGTGAATAATACACCAGTAGTATAGCATCAGAATCATTCCATAGTGTAGCATCAGAATCATCCCATGCCATTTCCATGTCCATGTTGTACTCTGACTCACTAGCCACATGTTAGTTCTCTATTTATAGTAGATATTTCTATTACAGTTCTTTCTCTGTTTATATACCGTATTTTATTCAGTACTAGTATCTTATTTTACTGCATGATTATATTTTCTAACCTGCTATGAACTGTTGAGATGTACTGTGCTCGCTCCTGTCCTGACTGGACCTGTTGATAAATTCTACAGATAGCTTAGAGGTTGCCTGCTAGCCTAGAGGAGACACAGTAGAGGTTGTATAGATAGCTAGGATTTGCTCAGTTTATTTTCAGTTGTCTTGAGTTGTATTTATGGATTTCTGTATTTGAGTTTTGAGATGTATTTTTGGGTTGTGTATCTTAGACACTTAGACTTCTATCTGTTGTATTTCTTTTGGATTTCATGTTTTATCTATCTTCCGTTATGCTCTACCCTAGATGTGATTGAGTTTACATTCTGCTATGTCACCCCCATTCGGGAAGTATAAACTGCTTAGCCTTATACTGTTAGATGCATGAGACCTAGGACAGCGTTCTACCGCCGACACTGCGGCGTAGGCTGGGCGTTGTTACGTTCTCGTGCCCTTACTCTAGGGTGCGGGTCGTGACACGTTTTTAGTGGTGGCCCATGCAGGTCGAGTTTGTGTAGTGGTATTCGAACTAGAGTACCACTACAGCCTGCAGTAGGATTAGGATATATTTTGAAGGTACTCAATCACAGTTAGGATCCCTTGAGAGATTCCTGGGACAACCCTTGAGAATCTTATTTTAACGTCAATTTGAAAACTCTTTTTCCCTTGATTTGTTATCTTTACTTTCTGTTGTTAAATTTGATTTTGATAGATTATTGTTGAATTTGAGTTTGTATTTATTGATTTTGATGAAAGATTGTTGAATTTTGAATCTTGATGTTAGCTGTAGCATTCGAGTTTGTATTTATATAATTTGAAGGATTTTTGTTTATTTTTGATTCTTGAGGTTCGTTGATAAATTTGATTTTTTTGGTATTCATTGTTGATTTAATTTAATTTTTGTCAAGATAAAATTATATGGGCTAGGTCATCTGAGTCTCGGAATCTAGTCTTCTATAGTCACATTAGCCAGCATGGTAAGGACATATAGTCTGATTTTGGATATATTTCTCGGGTGTGGAAATTTAAGGTTTTTGCAGCCAAGCTAGCGGCACCACAAAAATGTTAAATACCATAATTCTAGAGGTATGTGCCAAAATCGAGGACTCTGTGATTATCGTAGCCTTACTTACTAGTATGACGAGGATTTAGAGTACCGTGATTTTGGATAGACGCATATGATTATCAGATTGTACCTTAAATATTTTTGAACATGTTTTCCATACTTTTGTTCCAGTCCTTCAAAAAATTTTATTATTATTATTATTATTTGTTTGCTTTGTTTTGCTTCTCATTATTTAACTTAGGAGTAGCTTTAGCTGTTTTATAAACCTTGTGTAACTTCGTACAAAATTTATTTCTTCTTAATACAATAAATCGGTGATTTTGCTAGGCCTTATTCTGGACTTGATATTATAGCTCTGATTTCAAATGGGTTCCTCTTTTAAACAGATAAGCAGAATAAATTCTTTTATCATTCTCTTCCTGCCAATATTTTATTTCCATTATTCTTTGTCTTTTACAACTGTCATGATTACATCAATTCCCTGTCTCGTATCTAATTCTGTCAAGAAGACTTTAAACCCTTGAATCTTCATATCATTTTGCCTGAGAAATGTTGAGGAAGTGACGTAAATCATCTAGTGCCGAAATGACGTCAATGGTTATCATAGGATGATTTGTAGGAATCAGAACATTGGATGTCAATTATGAAGGAAATTTTTTTTCTTTGGAGATGTGGTAAAGGTTAAAATGAAATCGAGGGATAAATGTTATCAATTTAGAAACAATCACAGAAAGTTGGTTATGAATAATTCAGGAGTATTTCAAAACTAATGAGGATGTTCAAGGTCAACCTAGTTTTGAGAACTTAGAAAATTTTGGTTATTGATTCTGGAAAACTTTTACTCTGAGGCTATGTAGAAATTTAGAAATAAAAAAAGGGAGAATTTATTGTATTCAATGATCATACAAAATTGAACTAGATATTGTAAGAGGGTGACTAGAGACAGAGACAACACAAGGATTTTACGTTATAGAAATTATTTAGATGATTGGGAGAAATTGTAGAATTCAAAAGGATAATATTTGAAGGTGAACGTTGAAGAAAATATGAAGGTTGATTTATAAATAAGAATAAATTTTATGTGACATAGTGGTATTGGAGTTTAGTAAATACGAGACTCGATTTAAACAAGTTCAAGGACTTCATAAACTGGATTTAGAGGT
Source organism: Iris pallida (assembly GCA_029216955.1). NCBI lineage: Eukaryota > Viridiplantae > Streptophyta > Magnoliopsida > Asparagales > Iridaceae > Iris > Iris pallida. Next base: position 5,800,860 of record JANAVB010013999.1, read on the forward strand.
TTCGGATCTAAATTAAAACGAGGTGAAGGAATTTGAAATTTTGATTAAATGAATAAGTGTTGACTCCTAAAAAGAGGGGTATGTTTCGTGGAAAATATTTTAGAAGTTAGAAATTTTGTCTATGGTGATCGTGGTAAAGGTTTAGATGATTGAGGTTATAAAATTTCGATGATAGTCATATGAAGGTGATTTTATTGGGATTGTGAAAAAAAAATATGATTTGGCAAATGATAAACTTATAGTATTAGAGAGATGATTTACTGGCTTCGTATGAGATCTTTCTTATTTTTCTCTAGAAGGGTTTTTCAATATCATTGAATCCTAGTTTCCTTAATCACGACCAAATCGACTTCGATTATCGTTTCTTATCATATTAATATCTTGGGTTGTACTCAATTGAATTAAATTTGATTGTGACCTGAATCTCCATCCTTGTATGCTCGTTCTCAGACTTTGTTGAACATGTCCTCCATATTGTCCAAATCTTGATTTTTCCAATTTGGTCAACTTAGATCGTATCGAGACTAATATTCTTAATATGTTTTATGATTGGAATTTTTTCATGAAATTGGCTTTCATTCTTCAACTTGTGATTTTGATTTTTCTGAACCCTTTATAGATAATTGGTAGTTACTTTTCTTTATTTTTATGATAAGTACCAGTTTTCAAATAGGATGGTAAGCTGTATTACAGTTTTGATGATTTGTTATTCTGTGTCTTTTCTTGTTTAACACCCTAGACTGCTTGTGTGTTTTGATACCCTATGACCGTTTCGGTTAGCATGACTAGTATACCTAGATGTGACTTTTACTACCACCGTATGCCATGACCCTGTATGTCGTCTTTTTTATGGTATATTTATTTAAGTTCTGGGACTTGATTGTGGGGGTTTGACCTAGAAGGAGTATGAACAATTTTAATTTCGAGGACGAAATTTTTATAAGGTGGGTAGGATTTGAGCACCCTAAATTTTGGGTTATTTTTTATTTTTATTTTATTTTTTCTGATTGTTTAGTTTCATTAAATAATTTATTCTGTTTATTTATCTGTAAATGTACTTTCCCGTACCATTGATATTTTGAGTGTCAGGGATGTTCAACTTTGGAAACCTTCTTCATGAGTTTTGAAGTGGACATGATTGCCTTCATGATGGTATATAGTGTCCCATCCAAACTTGTTCCCTTGTACTCTTTTTGCTTCGCACAACTTCGGGTCGATTTAGACCATTTGATTATTAATTATTTTTTCCACTCTTTTCCTTGATCATTGTTAGCACGTTACCGTGACTTTTAATTTGGGAGCGCAAGACCAGTCTGTTTCTTGAAACCAACTTCTCATGCATGATCTACTCGAGATGCTCTTCACCCATGACCTTCGTGTCCCACTCAGACACACCATTTTGTGCTCCATTTGCTTCGCACAACTTTCCTGACACGTGACCCGATTTTATTTTACCCCACGGTGTCACATTTATTTTCCAACTTGATTTGTGGGTACCCTGTCGACCAAAACCGTCAGCCCCAACTATGGGCATGGCCCACATTGAGCCTACTACCCGTCCGACACTTGTGTCCCATTTATTGGAAACCCCATGTGCTACTTATTTATCCATGATCATCAACACCTATTTTTATTCGATTAATTCGACATGTCCGATTTTGATCCAACCCGGCTTGACCGAACCCAGCCCCAGCTTCATGTTACTCTCCATCACCATCATCCTCAGCCTCATTACCCTTGAAAATACTAATTTCTCGTTCTAGCTATTTTTTAATTATTATTGGAAATTTCTGTTGAATTAAATCCATTGGAATGACCCAATTTTTAGCTAATTAAATCCTAGCCATAGGATCCTCCCATTTAATCCTACCCATTAATTCTTACATGTAAAATTTTCCCACACCCCTTGGCCATGTGGCCGGCCCTAACTTTGAGAGAACAAACTTCTCTCTATCTCATTAAATCATTCATTCTCTCCTTCTCTGTCCTTCTAATCTTTCCTACACAAATTTTTTCCAACAGCACTCTTCTCTCCCACTCTCACTCAGCTAGCCGACCTCCCCATCCTCCCTGGCCGAGGCCATCGACCACCCCTCTAGGCCGTCGGCCACACACAGCGACCTCCCACCTCTCCTCCTTCTTCCTCCTCCTCATCAACCAACCATCAACACCATGGCCATCACTATTACCAAGCTTCTCCCCACCACACCATGCATTCCACTACCTCCACCGCGCGCGTGGCCATGCGCCGCCGCCCTCCACCGTGCCTTCGCCGTGGCTGGCCAGGTCGGCCCCACTCGCAACTTCCACAGCCGCATGCAACGCATGCAACAGCAGTTGCGGCAGCAAGCACAGCCACGCGCGCGCCCGTGCTGCGCCGCCATGGCCGGCCACACACCGCCGTGGGCACCCCCCCTCCGGCGAACTCTGGCGAGCAGTCCCCTAGCGGCCACCGTCCTCCGGGACGCGCCGTCGAGGCGATTCGTGCGTTTTGCACGAAGTCCCGTCGTGACGAGCTCGGGAACGAGGCTGAAATAGCGTTCCGTCGCAGCGATATCGCGCACTTTTCCCCGAAAATCCGACCATTGGATCGTTGATTTCTTCGCTCCGTCACAATCTCGGTATAACCACCTTCAATCCTATCAATTTTCATCCGTTGATTTTATCGTTTGATACATCAAAACCGGCCACCAAGTTGACCGTTTAAATTGTATTAATTTTGGACAGTTTCGCGGGGTCAACTTCGTCAGCTTGTACCTCCTCCACCGCAGCTCCGTTTGGTGTGCTATCAGTTCCTGTGCGAAGCTGGTATAACCCTCTTGCTACCCCTCCAGTTTCGTTCTATTGTGAGCTTGTTTGATTGGTTGAATTCGACGCCAGAGTTGGTCGTCCGAATTCGTAATTTCCAACTTGTAAAATTCCATTTTGAACACGGGACTCCAGATTTCATTTCTGACACTACCATTAGACTCGTGGCGTCGTTCTGGCATGTTTTCATATAAAATTTGTTAGATTTAGAGGACGTGGGCCCTGGCACGTTTTTTCGGTACAAAGTGGGTCCCACAGTCCGGGTCAACGGGACTTTTTGACGCCGGCTCATCGGAATCCAATTCCGGATATACCATTGAGTTCGTATCGTCATTCTGGACTCGTTGACATATAATTTGCTAAGTTTTGGTGGACATTGGATTCGGCACGCATTTCGGTACAAGTCGAATACCAATATCCGGGTCAATGGGTCATTTTGAGATCAGCTCATCGGAATCCAATTCCGGATATACCGTTGAGTTCGTATCGCCATTCTGGACTCGTTGACATGTAGTTTGCTGAGTTTTGAGAACTTTGGCTCCGGCACGTATTTCCGTGCAAACCGGAATTCCAAGTTCTGGTCAACGGACCAAATGAGATCGGGTCAACGAAATTCAATTCTGGAGATACCGTTGGGTTCGTATCGTCATTCTGGTTTCATAAACATATAATTTGTTATATTTTATAGACTTATTTTCTTGCACATTTTTCGGTGCAAAACGGCTCCGACACAGATACCGTTTTGACCCGAAATTATCTTTTTTGCCCTTGTGTCAAAATTGGACCGATGGGTAGGCTATCCTAGCTAATTTGACTATTCTGGACACGTTGGCGATGTTTATTTTATCGTTCGACAATGTTTGTTGATAGTTTCTCTAAGTTTATCCTTTTATAATTTATTAATAATTAATTCTTATATTGTTCGTATTTCGGGATTAGTACAACGAAACGGAGATCAGTCAATTCCAGTGATCTCACATCGCTAAAATTGACAAGATGGACTCGTGGATCATTATAATAAGATTATCAACTTTACCGTTGATCATCTCATCTCGATTTGCATGTCGTAAGTTTCGACGTACGAATAACGAAGTACACTTTATATCTTTAATAATTAGACTAGAATTGACCCTGTTTGACCAGAGTTGACCAGTTGACCCAAAGTCAACTATAAGTCAACACTGACCTAGTTTGACTAGATTATTGGCCGGAGTTGACCAAGAGTTGTTTTGACTTAGAAGAACCTAGGATAAAATAGATTGTTTGTAGAGATTCATTTATTACAACTTGAACACGTTGTAACCTGTGTTACTTTAAATAGGACTCTGTGGCTTCAGTTGGACCCCCTATACTTATCAGCTGTTCAGATTATCCAGCGAGTACATTCTCTGATCATTTCATATCTTGCTTAGAATTATTTCCTGTATTAAATTACTTTACTTGTACTGTCACGTTGGTCACACGGATTGCTACTATATGGATCCCTTCTTGAGATATTATCCTTTAGGGAGCATCGGGTACTACATATTCTGTGCGTTTCACTTACATGGTGTATCACTATGCTTCATTGGTTCACTGATCACTTGTGACATATACTCTTATGATCACAGAGTCTTCCTTGAATCCTTATCCCATATATTGGATTTCCTAGAATCCCCATTTATGGGACTTCCATGTACCACCCTTCGGGGGCCTATGCATGGAATCATAACATAACCTGGTGGGATCTTTGTGTATTGATTGGGGGTACGGGGGAGTAGAAGTGGACATGTGAATAATACACCAGTAGTGTAGCATCAGAATCATTCCATAGTGTAGCATCAGAATCATCCTATGCCATTTACATGTCCATGTTGTACTCTAACTAACTAGCCACATGTTAGTTCTCTATTTATAGTAGATATTTCTATTACAGTTCTCTCTCTGTTTACATACCGTATTTCTTTCAGTACTAGTATTTTACTTTACTGCATGATTATATTTTCTAACCTGCTATGAACTGTTGAGATGTACTGTGCTCGCTCTTGTCCTGACTGGACCTGTTGATAAATTTTACAGATAGCTTGGAGGTTGCCTGCTAGCCCAGAGGAGACACAGTAGAGGTTGTATAGGTAGCTAGAATTTGCTTAGTTTATTTTCAGTTGCCTTGAGTGGTATTTATGGATTTCTGTATTTGAGTTTTGAGATGTATTTCTGGGTTGTGTATCTTAGACACTTAGACTTCTATCTGCTATATTTCTTTTGGATTTTATGTTTTATCTATCTTCCATTATGCTCTACCCTAGATGTGATTGAGTTTACATTCTGCTATGTCACCCCCATTCGGGGAGTATAAACTGCTTAGCCTTTTACTGTTAGATGCATGAGACCTAGGACAGCATTCTACTGCCGACACTGCGGCATAGGTTGGGCGTTGTTACGTTCTCGTGCCCTTACTCTAGGGTGCGGGTCGTGACACGTTGGAAGAAGAAGGAGTGGCACCAGGTGAGGTAGTGGCAGGTACTATTCTCGTCAACACTTTTTCGGCCTTCAGTGTTATTTGACTCTGGTGTATCGCATTCATTTATGTCTGCACAATTCGTGACACGGGTAGGACTTGAGCCCGAGTCATTATCATTAAGGCTCAATATACTTACTGGTAACGGTCTTGTCGGAGTAGATAGAGTGTTTTTCTCGTATTGGATCATGGTTAGTGGTAGAGGGTTTCCCACTAGGCTAATCGAATTCCCGATAGCCGATTTTGATATGGTCTTTGGAATGGATTGGCTGAGGGACCAGTATGCTAGGATAGACTGCCATATTGGCAGAGTTGTTTTTTAGCATTCCAGGCGAGCCAGAGTTTTCCTTTTCTCGAGGCAAAGTTGAACCTTCTCCTCCAATATTGCGGATGGCCGTAGCAGCATTACAGTTACCCCGGATAGTCGAGGAATTTCCAGATGTTTTCTCGAAAGAGCTTCCAGGAACGCCACCAGAGCGAGAGATCGAGTTACTATCGACTTGATTCCCGGGACAGCACCAGTGTCAGAGAGACAGTCTACAGGATGGCGCCGTCAGAGTTGGAGGTATTGTACAAGATGATTGAAGAACTCAGAACCAAGGGATTCATTCATGCTAGTGGATCGCCTTGGGGAGCCCCGATGCTTCTTGTGAAAAAGAAGGATGGTACGTCCAGATTATGTGTTGACTATCGTACCTTGAACTCAGTAACAATCAAGAACATATATCCTCTCCCAAGGATAGATGACTTATTTGATCAACTCAGAGGAGCGGCAGTATTCTCGAAGATTGATTTGCGGTTAAGATACCACCAGATCAGAGTCAGAGAGAAGGACATCCCGAAGACATCTTTCAGGTCTAGATATGGGCATTGGGAGTTCCTTGTTATGCCCTTTGGAGCAACCAATGCATCGGCTGTATTCATGGACCTCATGAATCGTATCTTCATGCCTTATTTGGATCAGTTCTTGATCGTGTTCATAGACGATATCCTGGTCTACAGTAAGAGTGAAGCGGAGCATGAGCAGCATCTCAGAGTTGTCTTCCAGATTCTTCGAGAGCACCAGTTGTATGCCAAGTTCAGTAAATACGAGTTCTGGCTCGATCGCATTTCATACTTGGGTCATATCATCACCATAGGGGGAGTAGAAGTGGATCCCCAGAAGGTCGTGGCAATCGAAACATGGCCAGTGCCCAGCACAGTTGTAGAAGTTCACAGTTTTCTTGGATTGACCGACTACTACCGGAGATTTGTTTCGAACTTTGCTCGAATTTCAGCGCCATTGACACAGTTGACCCGCAAGGAGGTGCAATTTGCTTGGATAGCAGAATGTCAGGATTTTTTTTGAGAAGCTAAAGCGAGGCTTGATGACGGCACCCATTCTCACACTTCCAGATGGGATCGGAGGATTTTTAGTGTACTGTGATGCTTCAGGCAGAGGTTTAGGATGTGTTTTGATGTAGCATGGGAAGGTAATAACTTATGTGTCATGACAACTTCGTGATCATGAGAGAAATTACCCGACCCACGACTTAGAACTGGCAGCAGCAGTAGTGTTTGCACTCAAGATTTGGAGACACTACTTGTATGGAGATAGGGTAGAGATTTTCACCGACCACAAGAGCCTGAAGTATGTGTTCACTCAGAAGGATCTTAACATGCGTCAGAGAAGATGGCTGGAGCTGCTTGTGGATTATGATGTCAACCTGCAGTATTATCCTGGGAAGGCCAACGTTGTTGCAGATACATTGAGCAGGAGAGCCAGAGTTTATTTCCTGACCGCACAACCAGAGTTGTTAGCATATCTTCAGAAGATGGGTATAGAAGTTGTCCTTCCTACCAGTGTGGCATTGATGGCCAGCATACAAGTTCAGTCCAGTATAGTTGAGAGGATCAAGATAGCTCAGTCCTCCGATTCTAAGCTTCAGCGGCTTAGAGCAGAATGTGAAGCAGAACGACGACCAGAATTATGCATTCATAAAGACGGTACACTTCGACATGGTAAGAGTCTTTGTGTACCCAGTGGAGATATCAGACAAGAGGTCATGGCAGAAGCTCACAGTTCTTAGTATTCGATTCTTCCCGGTAGCACAAAAATGTACCGTGATATCCGTCAGCACTTTTGGTGGAATGGCATGAAGAGGAATATAGCTCATTTTGTCTTTCGGTGTTTAGTTTCCTAACAAGTCAAGGTTGAACATCAGAGACCAGCTGGACTTCTTCAGCCCTTACCGATTCCAGAATGGAAGTGGGAGCATTTAACCATGGATTTCGTGACTGGATTACCTCGATCCCCGACTAGTAGAGATGCTATTTGGGTTATAATTGACAGGCTCACGAAGGTGGCTCACTTTCTCCCATTCAGAGTTGGTCAGTCGACGGCTCAGCTAGCAGAGATGTACCTCAGGCAGATAGTCAGATTTTATGGAGTACCAGTCAGTATCACCTCGGACAGATATTTGAGATTCACGTCGCACTTTTGACGTAGTCTGTAAGAGAGTTTGGGAACTCACCTCCAGTTCATCTCAACTTATCACCCGCAGACAGATGGTCAGTCGGAATGCATGATCCAGACTATTGAGGATATGTTGATATCTTATACACTCGACTTTGGTGGTTCATAGGAAGATCACATGTACTTGGTGGAGTTCTCGTACAACAACAGTTTTCAAGCTAGTATCCAGATGACACCATTCGAGGCACTGTATGGAAGGAAGTGTAGATCCCCACTAGCATGGGACGATGTTGGAGAAAGGTAGATGCTTGGTCCCGAGATGATCACTCAGACAGTTGAGGTGGTCAGGAGAGTTAGAGATTATCTTCACATTGCATAAGACATTCAGCGCCATTGGGCCGATTCTCTTTCGGCGTCCCCTTGAATTTTTCTGTCGACGACCATGTATTCCTGAGGATCTCGCCTAACCATGGCATCATTCATTTCGGTGTATGAGGAAAGCTTAGTCCTAGGTATATTGGACCGTTCGATATTCTGGAGCGAGTAGGAGATGTGTCCTATCATCTCGCTCTTCCGTCGTCTCTGAGTGAGGTGCATGACGTGTTTCATATATCCCAACTACGATGGTATATCCCAGACCCGAGTCATATCCTGGATCATTCGGAATTGGTTGTTGGTACCAACCTTTCGTATGAGGAGAGGCCCGTATCCATATTGGACCAAAGAGAGAAGATACTCAAGAACACAACTATCAAGTTAGTCCGTATTGCTTGGGGTCATCGCTCCTTGGGTGAGTCAACGTGGGAGCGTGAGGATGATATCCGATCACGATATCCCGACCTGTTTGACTCGTGAGGTATAATATCTTTCTTATGCCTCATGCCTTCGATTCCTTGCTTGCATGAATAATTGCTTAATTGCTTGACTAGTATAGCTTGTCCTTGCATCTCTAGTCTCTTGATTAAATTTCGAGGACGAAATACTTTTAAAGTGGGTAGAGTTATAATGACCATGGTTCGTATTACGTATTTTGGTATAGGTGTACGTATTTTGACTCATATTGCATGTCCCATTGCATGGTCTACTATCGTATTTCATTGGTTATGATTTATCTTGGTTGGGTTGGCTTGGTTCGGTTTGGCTTGGGTTCATCATGAACCAAAAGAAAATCCCTACCTACCACCACCATCATCATTTATTAACCCAACACTCTTTCTCTCTCCTCATTCACTCTTCTTCTTCCTCACCATTACTCTCCACCTACCAGGAAGGCTTAGGCAAGTGCATCTTACTTCATGGAGGAATTCCATTTTTATTGTTCCACTGTCTTCCTCATGTGTTTCTAACCCACTTTAGTACTTAGCATTTTGAATTTCCATGGCTCATTTCTTGTAGATCTAAGTTTATTGTATTTTCGGATTTCTTGGGTTTTGATCTATTTAACCTTGCTATTTTCAAGTTTTGATGGTTCCATGTTGTAGAGAATTTCATCCTGCCCTATTTTGACCTATGGAAGTTCGGATTTTTTCTCTGGATGATGGAATTATGGAGATTAGAAGCAATGGCTTCATGGTTCTTCTTCTCAGAAATTGGAGAAGAAGAACAGGATTCAGCCGCATGGCCGCATGAACTTCTGTGGCCGTATGAATTTTTGTGGCCGTATGAACTTCCGTGGTCGCATGAATTTTCGTGGCTGCATGAATTTTCGTGGCCGCATGAACTTCCGTGGCCGCATGAACTTCCGTGGCCGCATAAATTTCCGTGGCCGCATAAACTTTCGTGGCCGCATGAACTTCCATGGCCGCATGACCCTTGCTGCTTCCCGAGGCGCATAAGCTTCTGCCACTTCTCAGCCGTATGACTCTCCCGCTTTTCTTGCATTCTCTTTTGTTATTTAGTGCTACATAGATGCTTGTACTTTGTTAATTTTAAATATGTTCCCTGACACGATGGTGACCCGTTGTGGCGCACTTTTAATAAATGATATGACATGATAGTAGCCCGCCATGGCACCATCCTGACAGTGAACATGACATGATATATATCCCGAAGGCTGTTGCGACGGCTAGCATGTCATGACAAGATTGAATGGCTTGGACACCGTGGATGATTGTGTTTGTACAATTGAACCGATAATGTTTGCATCATATCTAGGACAGGGATCCCTGAGTACCACGGTCAGGGATATCTACTGTAAATTGCTAAGGCTAATAACTAGAATAATTTAGTAGTCATGAGAGATTTCCCCAGTTACAGGCGATCCTGTTATCCTGGCCACCATTGTTGGACTTGCAGCCTGCCGACGAGTAGGGCACAAGTTTACATTCACTGATATATGGAAAGGACGAGGCACTGCTTAATGAATCCAAGTCGCCTGGATAACCTGGATTTGCTGCAGGGCTTGTGGCTTGAGGAACATCTCACTGCATATTGCTAGTAACTAAGGCTTGTGATAACCCTAGTTTGCTAATGTAGAAAGCCGTAGTCACTAATTAGCCGGGTACGATTGTATGGTGTAGTTTCAGTGCTCGATTATTGCAGGCTTGATCGCATGATTGTCACTTTTAACAATAAAGATCAGAGGCTAAGTTCGGTTCAGGTGAAGGGTTACAACCCCGGTCCTTGTTTGATTTAAGGGTTGTAACCTGGCTCCCGGAGCAGTTCTGAGTCCTCTCTTCGTTTATTGTCTTATTGCACCCCACGTCATGCTTGTTATGTTTTACCTTACCAACAAGATTTGGAGACGGAGTTCTGTTCAGGTGAAGGGTTACAACCCCGGTCCTTGTTTGGTTTAAGGGTTGTGACCTGGCTACTTGAATGGTTCCCTCGTACCCTATTATGACTGTTGTTATTCTATTATTATCAAGCTCTTTTTTAACTGCTTTAATATTTATTTCTGATGTGCTGGTTTTAGTTCTTAAGAGAAGCCTCCTTTGTGGAACTTGCTCTTTCTGGGATCTGATCCAGCTGGTTTTGTATGGCCAGATTTTGTAGCAGCTCCATAGGACCTACCGACTTTCTAGCCCGATGGTGACCACCAGGCGTAACCAGGGCAACGAGTGGGTTTATTTTTGGATCTCACTCTATTGTAAAATTCTTATTTTGAGGCGTTTAGCCGGCGAGCACCTGTTAGCTCGTATTGCATACCTTATTACTGTCTGCCTACAGGCTGTAACATGATTGACAGATCCTAGGGTTGATCATGTATGACTAAACTCTTGCTAGTCCTCATATTTTGTAACGACTAGCTTCATGATCCGCTAAATATGTAATGTTTGGGACGCCTTACTATTGTATATTTGGTGATCTTAAATCTTGTAACTTTACTTGCTTGCTTGAGATTGAGACATTTAGGCTTGTTATTGACCATAGAAGTCTGATGGATTGTAGTTAAACCCTCACATATCTAGACAGTCGTGACCGTATATTGAGGTGGATTTTATTTCATTATACGTAGCTGGCTATGTATGACCCCGCTCTCCAGAATTCTGGTTCTGGGGTGTTACAACCGAAGCACACGGCCACGACAGTCTCCACGAGCATTCGTGCACTGAAGCATGCGGCCACGTCAAAACCACGATCAACCCACGATCTCGCAGCCTGCATGCGCCTACACCCTATGCGCCCAAGGCAGGACCATTCACCCATATGAAAACTAGTGTGTTTTTTATGTGGGCGCATAACATCATCCCAGCTCAGAAACTACTATAAAAAGGGGTCTCATCCCTCTTTAAAAGACATAATGGAGAGCATTTTCAAGAGCCCAATTGCTGCACTTCTTGCCATTGAGCCGAGAGTTAGAAATTTTCTTAGGTTTTCTTCCACTTTTGTAATCGGAGTGTCAACGGAGTAAAGGAGCAACTTCCGCTCAATCTCCTTCGTCCCATTCTCTAGAATTCTTTTTTTTGTACTCGGGGATCCTCAGCACAAGATCTCTCAGGCGTACTCGATTTGTGGTGCCTTGTGCCAATAAAAAAAAGACAGTATTTTTTCTTCTTTTTGTGTGTGTCCACAAAAATGGCGACTCTGCTGGGGACTACCTTTTCCTCTGACGAGAATGTGGTAACGCAATCCGATACCGTCAAAGTGCAGAGTACTCAGAAGAGGCTGATCGTAAAGTTCGATCAGCAGGCGTTCGAAGAGATGCTCTCGAGGGATAGCTCTACTCCCTCAAAATCAGCAAAGCCAAACAAGTTTCGTAAGACTTGGCTTCCGAAGGCTCACTGGCATATCCTGCTAGTGTCATAGCAGATATGCAACTGGAGGACTCTGTCACATGGACGCATGACTCTGCCACAGTAGCTCTCCAAATGGAGAAGGCTCACACCTTTCCGGGCTCTGCTAGCCCAGTGACTTCTTTCCTGTACAACCAACAACAGAGTGTTCAACGCTCGAGACTTGGCAAAGGAAAGCACTACAATGCCAAGAATCGGAGTGTTCAATACTCTGGGCAAACCTAGCGAGGCTCACAAACGAAGGAGGCGAAGCTGGAAGAAAATAGCGCTGCTCCACCAAGCATGCGCCAAAAGCCATGCGCCCAAGGAGATGTTTGGGCGCATAACTCCAATCAGAAGGCCTCTGTCTTCAACATATTGGGCATCCAGGATCATGCGCCCAAGGCTATGCGCCCAGGTTCACTGGATCCATACTATGCGCCCACATAAAGGAGGCTCAGACATCCTGCCAAGAAGCATACGCCCAAGGCCAGTCTCCAAGGCCTATGCGCCCACAACAAAAAGACAGGCACCAATGCATGTAGCACGGGGCTGTCTTCAAGGACATCACAGAACTTAGGTATGGGGGTTGCCCTTGTACGTGAACTAAGTCTGGATGCGCCAACTCTTCTTACGAACCCGTATGCAAAGCTCGGCGATGCATGCAACATGTATTGTATGGCAAAACTCCCTTCTGCTGACTTACGCGACATAATAAATCATAAGTGTAAAGCGAGGAAGGACATAACAATTCATAGTGCACATCTGTGCACCAATATTCTCATCAATTGTTGTTGCTCCAAAGCGACAAGAGTGCCTCAGAGACAGTCCGTGTTTCGACGGCTGCATTTCTCTGACGATGAAAAGTCGTTGAGTGTTTCATCCAACATGGCTTCACGGGGTCCCCCTTACGGAAGCCCCAATCAAAGATGGTGGACCACGAACCCAACTTTCTCTCTAAGTTTCGCAAGAAGAAGGAGAAGAAGTCTACCAACAGATGGCCAGTAGACTGTCACATCTGAAGGAGTCTATATGGGTACTCGGTCAAAGGCGAGATTCCGTATGGATGACGAAGACTCCTAAGCTGGGAGTAGTATTCCCTCAGAGTCTGAAATGGATGACCTTCACACTGGGGGTAGCCTTCCAGAGGACGACGATCCCTCCGAATCTGACGACGACTATCTGCCTCCACTACCTGAAGATGAGGGACTTGTCAACTCAGAGACAGACAGTATCAACACCAGTTGTACTATTTCCTCTGTTCACCCTCGTATGTTATCTATATACATGGCATACGGAGAAAGACCTGAAGAAGCCAGTGATCAGACCAGCAAACGGCTAGAGGGTCTTAAAACAGCATTCGCCAAGATCACTGATATGCTGACCAGTATCATGGCGGTCCAAGCTGCTGGGGCTGTTCCTCCACCTCAACAAAACATCTTGGCTCATGCTAATACAGCTCATAGCAACAACCCTCCTTCACTACAAAAGGAGTATCATTCCGTTGTGCCTCCCCCGAATCTTGTAATGCTGGTGGTTGTCCTTCACCAACGACGCCTGACAATCGTTTAACAGCCGTTTTCCAACACCTGCTTAATCAACAGGATGCAATTGATCCCCTGGTCGCCCGTCTTGACACCATCTCACACAAATACGAGCTTCAGAAGATGGGGATATCTCAACCTTATCATCCTAAATGGGAAAATGCTACTTGCCCTCCTAACTACAAGCCGCTGACGCTAAATCCATTCGATGGGTTGACTTTCCCTTGTCAACACAAGACATACTTCAACACGCAGACTCTACACTTACCCAGGGACGATCCATTCTTGTCAAAGCTGTTTATTTGCACCTTACAGGGGGTAGCTTTTGAATGGTTCTGTAGTCTGCCTGACGGTTGTATCAATTCATTTAAAAACTTGGAGAGGCTGTTCCTTAACAGGTTTTACGAGGGTGGCGTGCATGTTAGTATGTCCACCCTCATCGAGACCAAGCAAAGGAGGACTGAGTCTGTCATCGCCTTCATCGAACGCTTCAGGCGGCTAGCACTAAAGATGCCCTTCGGCATACCAGACACAGAACTTATGGACACTTGTCGGCATAACTTCCTTCCTACGATGAAGTTCTGTCTGGGTATACATAAGTATGATACCTGGCCCGCTTTCATTGGGGCCGCTGATGCTGCTGAAAATGACGCTCCTAATCTGGAACTACTGGGGTTGAAAACACCTAAATCTGAAGACAATGGCAAGCATCCTCAAACTATCCCTGTCCGTGGGGGTAAAGGAAAAGAAGTCCCGAAGGTCGACACTTCCAAGGGAGCTTCCAATTCTCAGGACGCCTTAGACAAGCTTAAGGAAACCTTCTCCTTTGACGAAGACGATGTCATTACCATCTTTCACACATTGACGAAGGGTAATAAACTGACATTGCCTCCAACACGACGTCCTGCAGAGGCGAACCAACTCAATGATCCCAAATACTGTCTCTATCATTAATATGTGCACCATTCCACCAAGGACTGCATCGTCCTAAAGAAGAAGATACAATAGCTTATCGACAGCCAAGTGATCAACCTCGAAGCTGAAGACAAGGTCGTATCTTCTAACATGATCTCTCTTCTGTTTGGTGACTTTTCTCCCACAGAAGTCCCAGGCGGTGTGGTCCCGATCCCCAAGGCGATAATGAAAGTCGTCAACCTACCACCAGCTTGCAACTGAAACTTGGTGCCAATCATGACTGAACGTGGTGAGATCATGTGGGTCTAATCGGACCTTGTGCAAGAGATGACACGTGGGTGGTATCTCAAAGCAAAAAAGGGCAAGAAATACAAGTCATGCCATATGGTGTCTTCTTCCATCTACGAGGTTCTATCTGGCGAGACACGATTGGAAAAGACTTATCTTCGGACGTACGATCCCGCACAAGAAGAAGCAATACCTTCTCAAGCTCCTGCTGCCTCTACAAGCTCAGAAGCCGGCCCGTCTAAGCCTTCAACTACCGACAAAGCCAAGCAGAAGGAGACACAGTTTGAGAAGTCTCTGAAGGCGCCAGATCTCGAAGGCATGGACCTGCCCTACAACTTTGACATACTGGCACAGCTGGCCAATACACCTGCCAGATTGTCTCTGTTCGATCTATTGCGACTCTCCAAAGAAATACGGAAGGCCTTAAGCGAGGCATTAATACATGCCGACTCTTATCTTGTTGAAGTCAAAGGCCCCGTTGAAGACCCTATCTCATGTCTCCACTGCCACAGTACTATAGAAGTGGTGCCCAACATCACCTTTTCACAGGAGGACATGCTACTAAAAAATAATCACCATGATAGACCCCTGTACTATACAGAATATATCGGGGCGATCAAGGTGGACCGCATGCAAATAGATCCAGGATCCTCTCCCAGCATCATTCCTAGAAGTTTGCTTCAAATTCTAGGAATCCCTCTGCACAAGCTATCTGTAACCAATACAACTGTCATGGCTTTCAATGCTGGTCGAAGCCACCCGCTGGACAAGATCCGTCTCAAGTGTCATATCGGTGATCTCTGAACGAAGGTTTCCTGCTATGTGATCGATGCCAATGTATCCTACAAAATCTTATTGGGACGTCCATGGATACATGAGAACATGATCGTTCCTTCCACACTTCACCAGTGCTTTAAGTACGTCAACAGCGACGGTGTCGTGAAGACAGAGTTTGTCGATGTCGATCCTTTTAAAGTCATCGAAGCCTACTATGGAGATTCGGTGCTTTACCAATCTCAGCCCTCCAAGGATGATGGCAACGAAGCAGACAATGAAGCTGAAGCAAGTTCATCCTCCAATGATGGTCTTCTGATTATCCAAGTCAAAGGACGTACTACTCCAAAAAGTACTCCGAAGCCTCTCATAGTCTAGGTGAAAAAGAAGAGCCCTAACAAGGTTAAACCATTGACCACCACTCTCTGCAAGAACCCTGACAAGGTTAAACCTCAAGAGGAACCTACCGAAGTCCGTCCTCCCAATCCTGAAGAATTACCCTACGTGGTGAACTTGGCCAAGACTATGGCTCTTCTTCCAGATAATTATCCTCTCAATGAGTATATCAATACTCATAATAATGTACCTTTAGCGGATGATGTTATCCATGAAGAAGAACTTGCATATTTTCTTAGTAAAGGTTTATCTTTGAATTACTCCGATGTCTATCAATCTGTAAACCATTACAAAGATACGATATACGCTCTAGAGCACGGCATAGGACCACATCTCTGCATGCCGGTCACGACGCTTCACCTGTAGGAAAAAGTTTACCCAAAAGATGTTCACTACTTCATCGTTCCATCCAGAAAGAAGGATGAAGAACTAATCATCTTCGGTCGAATAATTGGCGAAAGAAAGTTCGTTCCAGACTCTACTTCTTCCAAGCACAACACAGAAGATGACTATGATTCTGGGAAAATGCAACTTTTCGGCATAGTTGGCAGGCCAAGAATATCATCTAGAACATGGGATATGACATCAAAAGCGACCAAAGGCTAAATTACGGTCGGGAACGACGATTGCCAATACGACACCTTGCTCCTCCAGGCAAACTCGAGAACTACTATAAAAAAAGGTATTGGTTTGGGTTATGTCACTCCTCCAACAACTCCTGAAAGATCAGATGATAAAGCAGATCGTTGTTCTCATTCTTTTGATTCCTTCCTCTGGGACTCAGACTCCAGTATTGGAGACATGTTTAATACAACTATGTCCGTCAACATAGTTTATGTTGACCAAATTGCGAACGATGTCCAATCAATCGAGCTTGAATAATAGGCTCAAAAGATGGATACTAGGTAGGAGCTGCGCTTCGAACAACATGAACCACCTACCGAAGACGAAGTCGTTCAAGTCAATTTAGGAGATGAATCATCTTTTAAACCAATATTCATCAGCAAAAGTCTATCTGGCGATGAACGACAATCTCTTATACAGCTTATAAGAGAATACATCGATGTCTTTGTATGGAGCTATGAAGACATGCCAGGCCTGGACCCTAAAGTCGCCATGCACCACCTGAATATTTCGTCTAAAGCTAAGCCAGTGAAGCAGCAACAACGACGATTCTAACCAGATATCATGGAGGCCATCGAGAGTGAAGTCAAGAAGCTTATTTCAAGCGGGTTCATTCGTGAAGAACAACACCCTGACTGGGTCGCCAATATCGTTCCAGTCATGAAAAAGAACGGTTAAGTTCGAGTCTGTATCGATTACCGTGATTTGAACTCTGTATGCCCGAAAGATGAGTTCCTTCTACCGATCATCGACGTAATGATCGACAATACTTACGGCTTTAAGCGGATGTCCTTCATGGATGGGTTCTCAGGCTATAACCAGATCAAGATGTTCCTTGACGACGAGAAGCACATATCTTTTTGAACAACGTTGGGGGTATACTGCTATACGGTGATGTCCTTCGGATTGAAGAAAGCAGGGGCGACATACCAGCAGTCCACGAACACATTTTTTGAGACAATTTACGCAAAATAGTAGAGTGCTACGTAGACGATATCGCTCTTAAAAGCCGTCTCAAAGGTAACTACCTGCAAGACTTGAGAACGGTGCTCGAACTAATGCTTGCACACCAACTCAAGATGAATCCAACTAAGTCTTTTCTGGGAGTCTCCAGTGGCAAGTTCCTTGGTTTTGTCATCACTTAAAAGGGTATACATCTTGACTCGAAGAAAGTGAAGTCTATCCACGATATGCATCCTCCAAGAAACCACAAAGAGCTAGACGGACGACAAGGAAGGCAAGCCTACATCAGACGATTCATTTTGAACCTTTCTAGAAGGTGTCAACCATTTACTCAGTTCATGAAGAAAGTCATATCTTTCGTCTGGACTGAATAATGTCAACGAGCATTCGACGACATCAAGAAGTATCTCACAAACACCCCAGTATTGGTAGCTCCAATAATGGGAAAGCCCTTCTTACTATATGTCCGCGCTATGGACCATTCTCTTGGCGCCCTATTAGCATAGATGAATGAAGGTGGCCATGAACAGGCAATATACTACCTCAATTGCACAATGGTGGGTGCCGAACACAGATACACACCAGTGGAGAAGGAATACCTTGTACTGGTATTTGCCATCCAAAAGACACGCTACTATGTGTCTGGACAGACTATCCACATCATATCTAAAGTCAATCCTCTCAGAATACTCATGACTAAATCGGGTTCTCTTAACTTCCATTTAGCTACATGGGCAATGCTATTGACTCCATATGATATGCTCTTCGTTCCTCAGAAGGCAGTAAAAGGCCAAGCATTAGCTGATTTTCTAGCAGCTCATCCGGTGTCAGAATCTTCCAAACTCTACGACGAAATCCCCGATGAAGTAGTGGATTCTAATACTGCAACTAATGAAATCTCCATTTGGCGAATGTTCTTTGACGGTGCATCGAGAACAGGACAAAAAGGAAATATTGTGGCTGGAGTTGGCGTCGTGCTCTTGTCACATGATCATCTGGTTATTCATCGTGCATATTCTCTCATAGAACCATGCACCAACAACGTGGTCGAATATAATGCCCTATTAATCGGCCTGTAATTGGCAAAATAACTGGGATTTAACTATCTAGAAGCCTACGGCGATTCCAAGCTAATAGTTAGTCAGGTCCAAGGGAATTATGAAGTTCGTCACAAAGATCTCATCCCCTATCACAGATCAACAATCGAGTTAGCATCTACTTTCACCGGATTCTTCATCGAATACGTACCACGACTACAGAATATAGAAACAGATCCTCTAGCCGATTTCGCTGCTTTCTTGACCGTCCCTACCAATACTCAGCAGTCGATCACAGTGTCTGGTCGAGAACTATTCTGTGTGAAAAATGCCTTGCGTATGCATCACAGTTACACAACAGAAATAAACGTCGATGTTAAAGACTAGAGATTTCCTTTCATAGACTACGCCGTCTATGGAATCCTCCCCGAGGACCCAAAAGAAGCAGTGTCTATCCAAAGGCGATCCCTCATATTTTACTACGACACAGCTACTAAGATGTTGTACCAACGCTCTTACGGTGGGCTACTGTTATGATGTTTACCAGACATAGAAGCCAAACATGCACTCCGGGAGGCTCACGACGGAGTTTGTGGTGTACATCAACTAGGCCCCAAATTACAAGATTGTCTCAAATGAATGGGTTATTATTGGCCCACAATGATAGCAGATGTTGTTGAATATACAAAAAAGTGTAGAGTCTGTCAGCTCCACACCGATTTCATTCATCAACCTTCAGAGTTTCTACACCCGACGGCAGTATCCTGGCCTTTTGAAGCCTGGGGAATGGACGTCATAGGACCAATTAGCCTGCCATCTTCCAGAGGACATTGGTTCATCCTAGCCATAACCGACTACTTTTCTAAATGGACGGAAGCTATACCGCTCACCGAAGTTGTAGCTTCCCTTCCCGGAGAATTTTTTCAGAATATTTTTATTATTTATTTGATTTAAATGGTGATTTTTAGATTTTATAAATATTTATTTAGTTAATTATTACGGTAGACAATTTTAGCCATGGTTAAGTTTTGAAGTGCCAGACGACTGTGAATCATGGCACGGATAGTGCAGTAGTATGCCTTGACTAGTGTATTAGTCATGCCAAGGAAGGTCGAGCCATAGTGATGTCCTAACTAAGAAAACTAGGCCAAGTTGTGACTTAACCCTACCGAAGATTTTATTTATTCTTTAATTATATTATTGAGTTTTCGGGAACCCGATTGTACCGAACCTGTCCAGATTAAACCCAAGTCAAATCCAAGCCCATGTAGTCGTATAGTGGGACCAAATACGACCTTGTAGACATATTTGGTAAATACAAATATTTTGTATATATTAGGAATTGGCAATTATTTACTAAATAATTGTTATGGGTAGAATATATATATTATTATTATTAAATAGCATCTAGAATATTGTACGAATTTCTGGAGCCGAATAAATGGGGTGGTTGATGAGTTCACCGCGATATATTATTGGTTTAATTTTAGTGTTATTAGGATTATTATTATTATTAATATTTTTGACGTATTTATTAAACAATTTTACTTTACTATTACTGGTTATGTTTATTTTATATAGATAAATATTATTGTATATGTGTCCATATTTAAGTAGGTAGGCCCTATCCTAGGAATAATTGTTATTTGGATTTAATTGGGTTTTATGGAGATTGTATATATATATATATATATATATATATATATATATATATATATATATATATATATATATATATATATATATATATATATATTTTACTAAATATGGATTGATATATATATATGTGATTGTATATATATAAAATATATATGTATAAGTGTGTATGTATATATATATGTATATAAATATATGTATGTGTGTGTATATATATGCATATATATGTATATATGTGTAAATATATATAGGTAAATAAGTGTAAATATATAGATGTATATGTGTATATGTGTGTAAATGTACATATATATATATAAATAAATATATATATATATATATATATATATATATATATATCAAATATAGGAAAACCCATTTCCCCACAGCAAGCTACAGCCCATGGCCAGCAACCCCTAGCTTTACCAAGCAGTCCAGCGCAGCTATCAGGCCCAGCCAAGCAATTTCTAAATCAAGCCCACACAAAAATAAGTAACAGCAGATTTCCTCCCCGCTTAGTTTTCCAATCGAGCACCCTATATATGCCAAGTCCCGAGCGGAGCCGAAGAGGAAATTCTAAAACCCTAACGCACCTCCACCCTGGTGATCGCGACGACCAGGCGCAGTCGCGCGCCACCACAGGGCCACCGCCAGTCGGCCGAGCCGCCGGGAAACGCGCGCGCGTACGAAAGAAGGCAGCAGCAACACCGTGCGGGGCTGTTTTCGCAACGCTGTCGCGTCGCGCTCGATCGATCATTTTTCGATTTTCCTCCTCAGGTACGAAGCCGATATATACGCCTTTAAGTTCCTTTAATTTTTTTACATTTAGATGCCATAGATCGCTCGAGAAATCGACTGAAAGTCGACGACAAATCTGTTCTAAAATAGAGCCAAGGACAGTTCCAACACCCAACTTGGCGTCGAATTTCTCGCCAAACCAACACCAGTTTTGAATTTATGTTTAAAGAGATTTATAGACAACTTATAGGAGATTATAACCCATCTTGCAGAATTTGAAATCATCGAATGACCGATCCGAAAATTGATTTCAAAGTTAGAGAAAAACCTTTTTCAAAAGAATTAAAAATCTAGAAAAATCACTCGATATGACGTGCGTTCCGCCAATCCGGACGACGTGGTCGCGAACCGAAAGCATCGAAAGGTGCGTAACGGCTTCGTGGTCGTGTGGGCTTTGACGAAATTCAAATTGGTCGCGTGTGCGTGACGAATTTGATGCGTATCCGTCGAAATTCTCCGTATCGGCCTCTGTGCAAACTTCCCAATTACTTGGTGCACGTCCGTCAGATCGAGACGAAACTTGTGCCAACAGGACCGTATCATTTTTCTGGTCATTTATGCCAAGTTTGGTCCGATTCTGAGACAGTTGATAAAATCGCCGTTTTGCGGGCCCCACGGTCCGATTCAACGGGTGATTTGTGCACGGCCCGTCGGAATCCAACTTTGGATATACGGTTGGGTTCGTATCGAAAAATTGGATCCGTAGACATGTAGTTTGATGAATTTAGAGACCGTTGACTCTGGCACGCTTTTCGGTGCAAATCGGGTCCAACGGCGGATATCGTTTTTGCCCAAAATTACCGTTTTGCCCCTGTGTCCAGAATTGGACTCAAGGACGGGCAATCCTAGCTAATTTGGCTATTCTGAGAACAGTGGTAATGTTTATTTCAGCTTTCGGGGACAGTTGCGATGACTTGGACTTTCTGACTTATTGATTGGCGATACATTGTTGGTTCTTCGTGCAACCCTCAGGCAAGTATACCTTGCCAACTTGTATAGTATAATTTATATACATGTTCATCATATCACTATGGTTCTTTTCCTTACATGTGTGATTGCTTTATTCTATGTCTAGTACACTCATCCTGTTATAGTTTTACTTGACATGTTTCTAGTTGCCTGCGCATTCTCGTTCCTTTCTGTTATGATATTTCTATCTGTTACACTGTGTTAGTTCATATGTATTCCTTGATAGAGTCATCCAGTCCTACACCACGATTTCCTCGACTTGATTATAACTTGACTTGACTTGACATGACTTGAGTAGGACTTGACTTTGGCATTCTATAGATTGTGAGTACTTACCTTGACTACGGTCTATAGGATTTTATACTAGGATTGGCTACTGTCTTAGTTATGAGTACTTGCCTTGACTGCGACTGAGACACTATAGATTGTGAGTACTTGCCTTGACTGCAGTCTATAGCTTTGACCTATTAGCCATTTCTAGTATGGCATGTCAGTGTCTTAGGATCCTTGTGTTTAGATCTTGTGTCTTGGTCCATTTAGTCTCGTTGGATACCCTTGATTGATTCTTACCTCTTTGCATATTTGTACTGTTACATGTTGGCTTGTATATTATGTATCTTGCTAGTCCTTTGAGGACCTGATGATCTCTTCAGATTTAGCGACTGCATGGAGTTAGTTAGCAGAGCAGGATGGTAGAGGATTGTGATATACGATACATGTATTACTTGTGATATTTCTTTATTATCCTCTCGTGCTTTATATTCCATGCTATGTTATATTCTGCTTATTTTATAGACTCTTATCATTCTTAGAGTCTAATCGGACAATATGCTAATGGGCTGCAGACCGTGACCCATAATTGTTCATTCTTGTTTTACATTATTTTTGTGGATTGAGATATATTTTAGATTAGACATGATACCCATGACCTTGACAGCTTATACGTACTTGAGTCGGGCTGGAGTCCGCTCGATACGTAGCTGGCTTGCTCACGAGCTCGCGTCCGAAAAGCGGGTGCGGGTCGTGACAAAAGTGAAGGCGTCAAACATGATCAGTTTTATCAAACATTACGTTATCTGCCGCTTTGGCCTACCTCGTAGGATCATCCATGATAATGGTCTACAATTCGCAAGCCATGCATTCTATCGGTTCTGCGATAGGAACCGAATCCAGAATGTAGCCTCTACTTCCTACAATCCAGCGCTAACGGGCTAGCAGAAGCCTTCAATAAAACTATCATAAAACTTCTTAAGAAGTTTGTGTCTTCAAACAAGCACGATTGGAATGAGAAGCTCGGTGAATGTTTATGGGCCTATCGTACAACAGTCCGAACTCCAACATGCAGCACGCTATTCTCTCTGGTTTATGAGAGCGAAGCAATTCTTCCCCTAGAAATCCAGATTCCTTCTCTTCGAGTAGCCCTAGCCAGCGAGTTGACTACCGAAGAAAGCTAACGTCTGCGACTCTAGGTGCTCGAAGCGCTAGACGAAAAACGCTTGTTAGCTCAGCAGCGCATTGAGCTATACCAAGCATGCCTTTCCAAAACCTTCAATAAAAAGGTAAGGAAAGAATCTTCCAAGTCGGTGATCTAGTCTTAGCAGTGAGAAGACCAATGGTCATGACACAGAAAACGAAAAATAATTCAGCCTAAATGGGAGGGTCCTTTCATCATAGAATCAGTATATTCTAACGGTGCATACCGATTAACCAAACCTGATGGTGACTTGCTCATGATGCCTATCAATGGCAAGTTTATGAAGAAATACTATGTGTAACCTTTTTTACATAATGTTCACATATGTTCAGTCATATAAATGTACAGTGCGATGTTTATGTGAATAAAAAAAATTTATCTAACTATTATCTATATTTCAAGAGTCTTGAATACGCCTTGGATAATAGGTCCTCTAAAATATTTCTCCAGTGGAATTATTCCCGTTTTTGACTCTGTCCAAACTCGGTTTGACGAAAACAAGTCACGTCCCTATTACCTCTGAATTATTTTTCGATAATTATTTTCCAATGGAATGATTAAGAAATGTTTTACCATGTCCATATAACCTCTGAGCAAAGCATTCATCGTGGATAATCACGTCTATATTACCTCTAAATTATCTACTCCCACCTAACATTATATATCTTTCCACGTCCATACTACCTCTGATCAGATATAGAACATCCTCTGCTATTACGTCCATATTACCTCTACTAGCAGCTTCGTTCAACTTATTATCTATATTCAAAAAAAACTTGAATATAAAACGGATAATAGGTCCACATCAAAATTCTCCAGCGGAATATCCACCATAAATATCCTTACTACGTGCACATTACCTCTAGTTCTGATATTTCACAAAACCACATTCACTTTGAAAAGATTCTTTATTCTTACTTAAACGTCTATCAAGAGACAAAAAAAGGTACAAGAGCCGTGACGGCTGGAAAAAAAGTTACAAAGAATCTAAGGGATACACAGGCGATAGATGTTGTCCCTTAGAGCCGCAATTTTAGCTTCAGACTTCGCGGTAGCTCGACGGCGCGCCTCTTCTTGACGAGCATCTTCATCTTCGAAAAGGATCAGACTCAGATGCTCTCCCTCCAACTTCGCCATCTGTTCTTCTAAATGGGCAGAAGTGGTGACGGTCATGGCAGCCTGAGCCAAATAATCCTCCTATTCAGATGTTGTCGCCCTCAAGTCGGCTTCCAGTTGGCCGATCCAGTTCTGGATCTGCGCAATGTGATTATACTTCTCGGTGATCTGCGCAGCCAGTTTATTCTTCTAGGCAGCACGTACCTCACTTGTAGTGTTGAACTGACCATACTGGTCAGCCAATTCGTCGGTCTATCGAACGAGGGCGTCCTTCCTTGCATGAAAAGTGCCCTTATCCTCCGCAAGAGCCGTTATCAAAGCCTCTTCTTCTGCGCAAAATAGTGACGTCGGGCTCCGCTGTTTGGTATCCAGGAACCTGGCCACCTGACCCTCAAGGTCATTCCGAACTTTTCTCATAGAATTTGCCCATTTTTCACAACCGCCAATGCTCTCGAGGGCCGCCACTTGGCATTCGACAACAGCCTTCACAGGGCCAAACGCAGCATTCTGATTCAGGACTCCAGGAAGCTTCACTTTCAGCACAAAGCAGAAAGCTTTGACGACTTCCTGGGCCATCTCGTCATCTTCAGTGGAGGTCGTCGTAGAGGAAGCTTGGAGATTTTCTTCCGTTCCAGGAAGGGGTACCTAATAAGAAGCCGAACCTGACAAGAAAATCCATTCCACAAAAAATCACTCCTGATTATCATGTGTCACGTCCACATTACCTCTGATACCGATAGTCTTCCGACTTGACACCTGTACCCAACTCGGGATAAAAGATACGGTGTCAAGACCACCAAATATATCACGTCTACCTCTATTGGGTTTTGTTTCAAATCTATTTGCTCGTATTCCCAAGATGCACAAAGGGGCAATAAAAAAGAGGGGTCCCCTAGCAGGATACCCTTTACACAAATGCTGTATTAGGCCCTCTAATATAAGCACCGCAGATATAACAAACAAAGAATGGAGTGAATGTATTCTATTTATTCAAAATCAGTTACATTCACAGGACTACATCTCATGAGCAAACCAAAAAGTTTTTCATCTCTTCATCTGGACAAGAAGTAAAGGATTACATTGATGTCCAAAAGAAGCGAAACATAAACCACAGCTAAAGACAGACAGAAATACCAAAAAAAAATACGAAAATTTATGGGAACCCATGGATCCTAGTCGTGTGAGGCATATACCATTCCCTCAACCATTTCGCATATGAAGGATCTATTTGATTAAGGTCCTCGGCCGGGGCAGGAAGGTCAGAACTCCCAGTGATACTACCCTCAAACTTGGGCTCCTCCTTTACAGCAGCTTCAATCTTGGGAGTAATTCTCTCCCCGATGGGTGCCAACTCTTCTTTTACCATAATTTTTGGTGTCACCTCCTTCTTAACGAAAAGTGACTCTTGTTTGATGAAAGAAGGTAGCATCTTCTCCTTCTCAACAGTCTCAGCCTTCGGTGTGGATGCTGCAAGAAGCAAAGACGGAAGAGAAAGTCAGACTCAGAAACTGTAGAAAAAACTAAGTGCTGAAGGGCTCTTATGCGCCCAAAGGGCTATGCGCCCAAAGGGCTATGCGCCCAAGACAAACATGTGGGCGCATAAACGTACAGCAGTACATGGGCACATAACATGGCAACATATGGGCGCATAACACACCACAGTGTTAGCGCATGACTTCTGTGGGCACATAATGATGCTCACAGAAGTAGGTTGCCTTAGGCGCATGCACCCAGGCAGAAGAAAAGTCTGAGCGTCGCAAATTAACGTTCGAGACTTCATTTTTTGAGGCATAGCCTCACCCAAAATCGGGTCCTGGACCGGTGAGGATGCTGCCGTAGGAGGAGAGCCACTCGACGTAGCCTCCTTGCCCTTCGTAGATCTCTTGGTGACCTTGGGATACATGGTTCGTAAAGAAAGGAGATGAAGAGTCTTTCAAAAGTTCTAAGTGAGGAGAATAATGAACTTTCTCTCTCCTTCAGAGCCTATTTATAGGCATGGGCCACTTCCTATGCGCCCATTATTTCTTATGCGCCCATTACGCAGTATGCCCCCACAATGGCCTACACGGCCACGTGAAGATCCAGCCTCTTGTATACTATGCGACTGCCACTTGCTGACATGGACGACGTATGAAGGATGGACCTCTTCAAATTCTATCTCGATGAATCTGTCAGTTCAGATTTTCGATGTAGATCTCAACAGTCGTCTCTCTGACAGGCGGGCCAGACGCTATTCGTCCAAAGAGTGAACCGTGCTATGCGCCCACTGCATCACGAGAAGACGATCCATGCTTCTTTCAAAGTATTTTGAACTCGTTCAAGTAACAAAAACTTTGAAGGGGGTCTTGTAGAAGCATAAAATTTTTAGCAATGAAGCCTTATGCGCCCAAGCCAATGAGAACATATGCGCCCAAGACAATGAGGACATATGCGCCCAAGTCATCTTGTGAAGCTCTATGCGCCCATGCCATCCTGTGAAGCTCCATGCGCCCAAGACAAGCTTCCCCAGAAGGAGGGCACATAGCCTGAAACGGGGCTATGCGCCCAAGCCTGACTCGGTCAAGGCCATGATCAAAACGTGCACCGAAGCACACGGCCACGTCAGTCTTCACGAGCAGTCGTACACCGAAGCATGCGGCCACGTCAACACCACGACCAACCCACGATCTCGCAGCCTACATGCGCCTACACCCTATGCGCCCAAGGCAGGACTATGCGCCCATATGAAAACCAGTATATTTTTTCATGTGGGCGCATAACATCATCCCGGCTCAGAAACTACTATAAAAAGGGGTCTCGTCCCTCTTCAAAAGACAGAACGAAGAGCATTTTCAAGAGCCAAATTGCTGCACTTCTAGCCAGTGAGCCGAGAGTTAGCAATTTTCTTAGATTTTTTCCTACTTTTGTAATCGGAGTGTCAACGGAGTAAAGGAGCAACTGCCGCTCGATCTCTATCGTCCCATTCCCCAGAATTCTTTTTTTTGTACTTGGGGATCCTCAGTGCAGGATCTCTCAGGCGTACTCGATTTGTGGAGCCTTGCGCCATTAAAGAAATGACAACATTTTTTCTTCTTTTTGTGTGTGTCCACAATATATATATATATATATATATATATATATATATATATATATATATATATATATATATATATATATATATATATATATATTTAGGGGTAAAGAAAAATTTAGGGGTAAATATTGTTACATATATCATAATTGATATTCCAAAAAAAATATCAAAATAAATTAGTGAGAATTATAATAAAAATAAAAGAGATAAATATTTAATAAAAATTAGGAGGTTTGCACCTGGTGGAGCTTCCCATATATATTTATATATATATATATATATATATATATATATATATATATATATATATATATATATATATATATATATATATATATATATATATACCAACCATTACATTAGAAGTTTAAAGAAAAATTTAGGGGTAAATATTGTTACATATATCATAATTGATATTCCAAAAAAATCAAAATGAATTAGTGAGAATTATAATGAAAATAAAAGAGATAAATATTTAATAAAAATTTGGGGGTTTGCACCGGGTGGAGCTTCCCTACCATTACTTGATGTTTTGGTCGGTGCTATACTACCCGGGCTTGATGGATCATATATATATATATATATATATATATATATATATATATATATATATATATATTATATACCAACCATTACATTAGAAGTTTAAAGAAAAATTTAGGGGTAAATATTGTTACATATATCATAATTGATATTAGAAAAAAATCAAAATAAATTAGTGAGAATTATAATAAAAATAAAAGAGATAAATATTTAAAAAAAATTTGGGGGTTTGCACCGGGTGGAGCTTCCCTACCATTACTTGATGTTTTGGTCGGTGCTATACTACCCGGGCTTGATGGATCCTGGTTCGGAGGAAGATCACATGGAAGGGGACGCCTTCATACGCCCTATCATTAGAAGAAGTGGGTTTACCCTGGTGTCCCAGTTTCTAGATGGGTGCTAGGTCTCCTAACAAGCTATGACTTTTTTATGATGTCGCCCTCCTATTCGAAATTTTTTGCGGGAGACATATTAGAAGACAAGGGTGACCAAGTGGCTGCTTTGGCACCTGGAGCTTTGCATTGGCTATAGTCTATCTGATTGTCGTACTTAGTGTACAGAAATAAGAACCATGTATTTTAGGTGCCTTACCTGCTGAGTCAGTTTGCTCATCAATTTGGTTACAACCAGTTGATAATGGACAACTCAAGCACCTGCTTGGGTTATGAAGGAAGCCTTTTTGATGCGCATGTGCGTGGCACTACTATAATGCCAGGTGCACTGGGGCAAGATTCACGGTACCTACACGTATGCCCGAGACACACATCCTATACTCTGTCGTAAAGTTTTACTGCTTGGCGAACAACTTTTCCCTAGACTATAATCGGAAGCGAAGCTTTATTATGGGGACCAAGATAGAGTCCTCCCAGGATGTCATCAAGCGAGTCTGGGAGCAGCTATCCTCAAGCGGCAAGGCACTTGATGGGTCTAGTGCCTCTCCGGAAGAAGAATAAGCTCCAGCTGGTCTATTTTATTCTTCAACAGAGGTGTGCTCCCTTCATCTAAAAGGGTGAAACAGGTGGCTCAAAAGCTGACTATGTCTGAGCAGCCTACTTCATCGCCCGCGGAGTGGAAGAAAGAATAGTCTACGGAGTCCCCTTTGAAGGTATCTTGCATATTTTTATTTACCAATTTCAAAATTTTCCCCTCTGTTTGTGCAGCTTGTGAAGAAGTCGAAACGTCAAATAAAGACTTGATCGATTGTGAGTTTGAAGTCCTCGAAGATCTTACTGAGGCGACTGCTGCCAGGGTGCTCCTCCAGGTCCTAGTGTAACAGACGATCAGGGTTGAGACCACTGCACCATCCAAAGGCCGTCCATCGGTAGGGGTTGAAAGAGCTACCCAGGCGGAGGGGCCCTCCAAGGTTTAGGTGTCAGTGACTACGAAAACTGAGAAGGTTGTCAATCCGGAAGAAGTTTCGGTGACAGGGTCTATACAGGTAGAGTTGTCTCCAATTGCTCTGATTGCCTCTTTTGACTACAAGCATATTGACTTTTCGAACTTAATCGTGGCGTACATACCCAACGCCCCGATAATTATGTTAAGAATATTTTTTATGTCTTACTCGTCTGTTTTGTCTTTCTTACGGGTAATTTTGCAGGTACCCATCAAGAAGAAGCCCCTACACGGGTAACGACAAGTGAGCCCCATGTGGCTTCCAAGGACAATCTTGTGGTAACCAAGGACATAGTCAAGGAGTCCGTCGTTGGGGCAGAAGAGACGGATAAGACATCCAGGAATACCAATATCAAGGCTGGGGTGGCAGCCCAGGAGACTCCCACCAAGCCCCCTTCCAGAACTGATGATGCAGCTGAGGAGACAGTTGAGGATCAAGTCAATAGGACAGTTGAAGAAGTGACGGCTAACTCGGTAGCTACAGAAAGGGTCTCTATCGAGGGTAGTGGATTAGCCTTCAACGGTTGGAGGATCAAGAACGGATCCAGGAGTAGGGAAATTGTCAACTTTAGAAGGTCCTGACCCGGGGTATATCCCTTGGGGAACCACCAGTGGGCCTACATCAAAAGTGGTGGTGCCGAAATTGGAACATGCTGCACCAAGGGCTAGTGTGGCTGCTCCTGTGATGGCCTCTGTTTCTGTGGTGCCATCGATTTTTCTGCTCCCATTCATCTTCCACCGGGACCTTCTACCGTGTTGTTTCTGCTGACACCCATGACCATAGCCGACATAGACGATTCTGTTGGGCTCATTGTTAAGACAATTTATACCATTTTGAGGTGAGGGCCCAGTATTTTGTAGCGGGGGTCTCAACTTTACTCTATCTCGGGATACAACGGCACTCCAGCTGGTGTCGCTCAGGGCTTTTCCCTACTGGGAGGCAACAACAATGCCTTGGAGGCTTTAATGGCTAATTTGTGAGCTTGTCTCACGTATCTTTAGGGCATGGAAGACGATCTCTTGCCTTTGGTACGTGAAGAGCTGGACAAGCTGACTGCTGAGGTAGCCTAGTACTAATCAGGTCGGAATACCCTTGCACGTGAGGCGGCCGAGATCAAGGCGAAGGTTGAGAAGTTGGGTACTATCGAGTAAGTCTAAGCCGGTCTCTAGGAGACCTTGGCACAGCTCTATGAAGACTACCGGGAGCATATCCGGTGTCTCGAAGAGAAGTTGGACCCGCTGAAGCCGAAATGGAGAAGGTAGCAAATAAGCAGATGTCCTTTCATCGTCAATCTGAGACCTTCACCCAAGCCACCTAAGGTGTGAGCACCCATGGACAGAGCTAGACGATGGCTATCGGGGCGTATCCCAATTTGAGGACGAAGCGGCGAGGCTCCGAAAGCGGAACATCTCTTATTTTAAAATGCCTTAGGGAACATCTCTTTTTGAAACGTCGAGTCGGCGATCTTTTGCGTCGACAGCCTTAGGGAACATCTCTTATTTTACGTATTTTTTCTCTTATTTTGTGCCTCTTTAGTAAGGCTTTCACTTTGCTATAGTCCTATTTTTTCCTTTTCCTTCTTATTCGAAAAGAAGTAAAGAATTTGTTTCCTTATTCATTTATTGGTTGTTTGTTATGAACTTTATGATATGATGGGAATCCTATCAGAGGTAGCATTAACGTGATATGGTGGAGGTAACTCCGATGGGGATATTTTGTGGCTCTAGCATCTATATTATGCCTATAATTTAGGCATATATGGTAAGGTGAGATAACAGACACTGGAAAAAGTATTGTGGCCATGGCGGTGAGGGATTCATTTTATAGGAATGTTTACTCAGAGGAAAAATGGATGTGGTAAACACTGAATAGTGGCAGGGTTGACTTTCTCAGAGGCTATATGAACATAGAAAGACATGGTTCTGCGGGTGCATGAAAAAAGATTCAGAGGTAAAATGGACGTAGAAGTTTTCATATGGGTTTTGTACCGACACGAGGTATGCTAGGTAAGAATGTTTACTCAGAGGTAATATTGACGGTAAATATTTGATCTCAAAATATCTAACTCAGAGGTTATACAAACGTGATAAGGTAAAAAAAAAAAATTAGAGGCGTGGAGAGCTATTCAGATGTGATATGAATGTTTTTCTAGTGGGTGAATTTTATAAGGAAGCGTCTCGGTGCAGCTCGCTCTAAGAGGTACTTCTGCTGAACTTTTACTGGGGATAGAGAAGCACATGCCCAAAATTAAACATAGTACTTCTTTAGAAATTTGCCATTGATCAGCATCATTAGACCAACATTAGGTTTTGCGAGCCGGTAGGAGCCGTTAAAATACACCGACTCCACCACGAAGGACCTTTCTACTTAGGTTGGAACTTTTTTGCTGTCGTATGAGTCATGGCCATCAGTCTTCTTACTGATAACACATAGTACACCCACCTTGAATGCCCTTTTCTTAACCTTTCCATTGATGGCTCCGAATATTCGAGCTTGGTATAACTCGATGCATTGCTGGACTAGAAGACGCTTTTCGTCCTATAACACCCCTGAATGTTTGGAATTATTTTTTTCTTATTTATTTGACTTAAATAGGATTTTATGGAATTTATAAATATTTTTAATTAAATAGTTATTATTATAGATGACCTTAGCCATGGTTAAATTTTGGAGTGCAAGATGACTAAGAATTTTTTTATGGAGAGTTTAGTCGTGTGTTTTGACTAGTATTTTAGCTATGGTAGGGAAGGCCAAGCCAAAGGTGTGTTCTAACTAGCAAAACCAGTCAAGTTGTGACTTAACCCCTATAGACGATTTAATTATTAATTAATTAGATTATTGACTTTTTAGGAGACTCGATTGTGTCAAACAGGACAAACTGGATCCGAACCAAACCCAAGCTCATGTAGGCATGTAGTGAGACCAAAGACGGCGATGTAGACATATTTTAGGTAGATGCAAATAACTCGTATTTATTTTTAGGAATTGACCAATATTTTCTAAATATTTTGTATACGTGCAATATAGATAGTACTAATATTAAATGGCATTTTAGAATATTTGTACGATTTTTTGGGGCTAAATAAAGATTGTGTATGATATGTCCACCAAAAACTACTATTGGTTTATTTTTAATTGTTATTAGGATTATTATTATTTTTAATGCTATTGTTGTTGTTATTAAATAAATTTATTTATTATTATTGGTTATTTTTATTAATTCATTATTAATTGAATTTATATGTGTATGTGTGTGCATATTCTATAAATAGGCCCTGCACTAGGAATATATAAATTAAGATTTTTTTTAGAATTTTTATGCAGTATTATACATATATAAGCTATGCGTGTATATATATAGATATACAAGGATATATATATATATATATATATATATATATATATATATATATATATATATATATGTATATATATATATATGTATATATATATATATATATATATATATATATATATATATATATATATATAAAAAAAAAAAATATATATATATATATAACATATTAAAAAAAGGAAAATAAATTCATATAAGTGAACAGTAATCCAGTTCATTGTCTCCTCTTCCCGCTCACAGCATGCTCTGCGAAGAAGGGATGTTGATCGATTTTGAAGATCATTCAAATCAAACCAAAATTTCAATCAAATATTTCCCCCTAATCTAGTACTTATTCTCTCCAAGTTTAACCCTATCCTAATCACAACAGGACATCTAATCCCTGCCAAACCAGGCAGTATCAGCCCTAGCCGACCAAATGTAGCAGTCACCTGCTATATATAAACAAAATACAGAGCAGAGAAGAAAAACTCTATAATCTAATCCAAATCCACCAAGACCCTTACATGTCATCTGCGCACTGCCACTATGCCTGAGCGCCACGCAGAAGCCTCCGGAGCACCACCGTTTTGCCGCTGCAACGCCGAATAGGGTAGAAAATAGAGTGCTCTGTTTAGAAACTCTAAACCGAGGTACTCAACTTCTCCTTGATTTTTCTCTGCAATGGCTCGATCGTTTTCAATTTTGTAAATTCCTATGTAGAGCCTACCTGAACCTCTAAATTCCTTGATGTATCGGTCCAACGAGTTAGAAAATTGACTCGAAAATCCCGACAAAACTGTTTTTCTGACAGTTTGGAAATAATCCATGTAACTCCTCTCCCCGAATTTTTAAAATTTTATTTTTATACATTTATATTATTAATTTACATGTTTTGTATTAAAAGGAATTTTCTCTTTAAAAACCTTATATACAATATTAAGATATTATTCTCCTTTATATTTCGAAAACTAGTTAAATTTATAGTTTAAAAATGTTTGTTTCTATAGATTATCATCTATTTGGTTATTCTAGATTATCGATATAAAAGGGGAGTAGCAAATAGTATACATTTATTCATATAAATATATATGGGTTATATTTATACATACTGATTTACTTGATTCGGATCTCTCGAATATTTTGGGAAGCCGAATTTTATTTTGCTTGGGCTTATAAACTATTTTAGATTTATGAAAGTGCATATTTTATGTTAACTGTTAGCCCTTATTATTATAATAATCGAATTATTTGATTTTTGGTTTTAATTTATTTGAATTAAATTTATAAAATTTAAGTTGTTTTATATTTATCATTAAAAGATCGTGATTAGATCGATTATTGTTTAAACGCTACTTGATTTGGATTTGAACATATATAAATTTATAACTTAATATTGGATGAAGCATATTTCTTATACTCTGCCTGCCCCCATCATATATGCACAAAACCTAAATAGAAAGCTTCACACTCTCTATAATTCCTATAGAGATAAGGCTCATGATCACCCTATCTCTGTACATCATATCCATTGCCCTCTACATACGCCTACATATAAGCCTTGCCGGCAAATCATATTCCCGACTCCACCAACTCGACTACAACCAATCCGGTCACCACTGCCTATTACCAAATCCCGCCCCATCGGCCAACTCCAGCATCACCAAATCTGGGTCGCGACTCGTCGCCTCCATCACCACCATCCCCTTCCATGTCGAACTCGACACCCAAATTCTGCCACCAACAAAAACCATCACCAATACCACCCTCATCCTCATAAACCAACATCAACGCCACCACCAACACAGTCACCACCAAAAACTTGTAACCGTGTCCGAACCCATGTGTCCATATTCAAATCTTATTCCACCATTACAACCCAATTATCGAGTCCGTGTCGATAGGCCGACACGGACGTCCCAACAACCATAACCGAACCCCTATCAACACACCAACTCACCTCATCAAGCCGCCGACCCGATCCCCAGCCGCACGGCTATTCAGCTCCGCCGGTACATTCAGGAACTTCGTGCACATCGCCGCGGGCAGCAGGCATCGCCCTGTCGAACTACCACAGAGATTTTTGCCGTCGAGCTATTGCTCCTCGTCCAGGTCTTCCGTGAGCCGAGCCGTCGCGAGAAAATCTCCAACGTTGAAACATCTTCGCTTCGTCCCTCTCCACCTTCTCCGACCGATGGGACCGCCGTCGAGTCATCTAGACAGCCACCAGCACGCCGAAGTCCCGCCGCGGACTGACCTCACGCCTCCCGGAGACTCCAGGCGAACAGCAGCTCGTCGCTGTTGCCACGCTTCCGACTGTCTCCGACGCCGTGAAGCACCAGCCGCCGCCCTCGAGAGCGGCCAAGCCTGCTCCATCCAGCCGACTCTGGCTGACCCTCTACCAGACCTCGATGCCACCATGTGCGACCTTCCTCCGCCGCCAGCTCGGCGACCGAGTCAGTCCGACCTCGCCGCGGCCGTGCCAGTTTTCCAAATCCCGACTGCCCGTCTAGCTTTCTAGCTCGATTTTGGTAAGTCTCCTTCACTTTCCCGCTTTTCCTCATCTTCTCTCTCTTCACATGAAGAAAGGGAAACAGCAGAGTTGCTTTTAGTGTGTGGTTTTGGGGACTCAATTGATTGAGTCCAAGTGTTGGGCTTTAGGCCCAGTGGACAAAGGAGGGGTCTTCTCCACTTGTTTACAAATTGTGTGTCATATTTTACTTGTTATATTGGGCCTTAAGTCAACCAAAGATTTTAATTAGATTGACACATATATATTAGTTGACTTGTGTATTTCTAATAGAATCTTTAAATATTGGTTTTCCAGTAAATCCTTAAGTATTGGTTTAGTGCCTATTTTATTTTTGACTTGTAAAGATATATTAAATTGGACTTGTATATATATTCATGGTTTAGGAAATATAGTATTCTGATATATATATATAAATACTTTGAAGCGTATATTTTGGGTCCTTGCGTAAAATAGATGGTTTACTTTATTTTATATATTAATCCTATAAATTATTAAATAATGAGCTTATGGTTGGAATATTTTTAAAAGGTTTTATATAACGAGTATTTTTGAAATATTATTACTATATAAATTTATTAATAATTTCCTTTTCAAATTCTATATTAGATTAGATAAATATTAAAATTGTGGTTAATCATGCACCCTTAATTCTTGCAAATCCTGACTTTCTCATATCA
This sequence comes from Iris pallida, assembly GCA_029216955.1. NCBI lineage: Eukaryota > Viridiplantae > Streptophyta > Magnoliopsida > Asparagales > Iridaceae > Iris > Iris pallida. The sequence continues at coordinate 5,836,941 of JANAVB010013999.1, forward strand.
ACTTAGGCTAATCGGACTAATTTGGACCTGATGAGATTATCAGTTTCACCAGCTCAGGACCTCTGGCGAGTACAGTTTAATGCCTATTTTTAATATTGATTTTCACTATATGTTACTGTAGGCCATTGGTTATGTGGTTTTGTCATTTTATATTCTATTATAAACTGTTGAGTCGGGAATGAGATGTACCAAGGATGTGTGATCCGACCGTAGACCTTGTTTATTTTTCATGCAAGTAGACCTCGTAGACATTGTTTATTTTCTGCAAGTAGACCTCGTAGACATTGTTTATTTTTTGCAAGTAGACCTCGTAGACATTGTTTATTTTTCATGCAAGTAGACCTCGTAGACCTCGCGGTGTAGTGTCCCAGACTGATCACATGTCAAAGGTACTTCTAACAGTGGGAAAGTATTATTAGTTTATTTATTTGTTGTTGATTTTTTCGTCTTTTCTCATGTCTTTTTCTATTTAATTTTCAAAAACATATGATTGATGTCTAACCTCTGTTGTATAGTCATTTTTATATATTGGAACTGCATTCAGTAAATTGTACTTGTTCCATTTATGACTGAAAACCAACATTTTTCAGGTTAGTTGTGGCTTCACTTAACATTGGGAGATACGGATGTACTTGCCGGCCAGACCTAGAGATTAGTTAGATAGTTGGGTAGTTAATTCAGTTCTTCTTTACAAATTGTGAGACCATGTACTTTGTATCGAATGTAAATCTTTGAAATTATAATTAAATTTAGTTATTGTGAATGAGCATTATTTATGAATTTGAGCATTGTGGCTATAAAGTGTTCTATTGTCGACACTGCGGCGTAGGCTGGCTTGGACACGTATTCGTATCCCGGAAAGCGGGTGTGAGTCGTGACAAGTTTTTATGGTGGCCCATGCAGGTCAGTCTTCACAAACTATACGAACTCGTGGTGGTACTATATTAGTCGTACTACTGCGAGCCTGCGACTAGGAAATGCTCATTCACAACTAGGAGTAAATCCATTTTTAAGAGAATGGTTAGGACCAGGAGTCCCTAATTTAATTTGACATTTGGGTAGTTAATGTTGCTACATAGGTCTCACTAGATGACTTTCGTAGGAGGATGCACTATCGCATTTTGATTCAGGAGGGTGGATTCGTAAAATCTTTCCAAAATTTTGAAAATGGCATTTATTCCTTTTATTTGAATTAAGATTTAATTTTTGAAATTTTACAAATAATTAATTTAATTAATTATTATTATAGAATGCCTTAGTCTTGGTTAAATCTTGGAGCGCCAAATGACTAGAAGTGATGGCACGGATAGTGCAATGGCATGCTTTGACTAGCGTATTAGCTATAGTAGAGAAGGCCGAGTCATAGATGTATTCTAACTATGAAAACCAGGCTAAATCGTGACATAATCATAGGAATAATTTAATTACTTATTATTAACATTACTGGCTTTTAGAAGACCCGATTTTTCCAAACTAGCCCGAACCCAACCCAAGCCCTGGTGGTCATGTAGTGTGACCAATGTCGTCCATGTAGATATGTAGATGTGTATATATTGGTAGTCCATTTCTAGCATTGTGAATAATTTCTATAAATTATATATATTGAATATAATATATGTATTATTGCTATTTAAATTTATATTTTACTTGGAAATAGGGTAACCTTCTCTTAGAATGATATTTTAAGATTTTTGGCTATACATATATATTTGCGTATAAATATATTCATAATAGGTAGACATAGTGCTTATACATAGTTTCCTCGATCTTGAATATTAGAGAAATATAAATTTAAGTTTATATTTCTTTTGCCTTCGGTCATCTTCTCACTAATCATGATCATTTGTATAACTTTATCTTATGTCTTTTCCAAACATCGCCATATCATAAGTTCGTATCACTTATATTCTTTTCCTTGGACCTAAGGAATTATTAAAAAAAAACTTCTCGCTCAACTGTCTATTAATCTCGAGTTAGTTTTGACTCAATCATTGAATAGTGAATATTCGTAAAATAAGGATTAGAACATTTTTTTACTCATTTTTGACTTCGATCATTATCCTCCCTAATCAATTATTGTTATTTTCTTTCAAATAGCTATATTATACTTGAAGAACGGATACTTGCACTTTTTCTATCTTTATCAACTTGTATGATATTTTTAAAACTCCTTTAGTATTCTTGGAGATATAGTTGGAATAATTTTGATGATCTGCGATGACAAGACAGCAACGCACTGTCGTCACTTATTTAAATTATCGAGACTGCGGTTTCACTGCAGCCAGCAGCGCACTTGCGTGGCATGACCCCTAAGTTGAAATAATTTCAAATGAGCGTGGGTGATCGAGCATTATTAAAACTATGCCTTGGTTGTCCTATTTCGTCCTTGAGTTGTTATGCCAAGATTAGATAGAGTTGATAGGGTATTCATTACCGTATCATTACTTGAGTTGTGGAACCAAAAGCTTATTGCAGCTAGCTGTACACTGGCGAGGCATAAATTTTTGGTAAAGTGACTTCAAATATGAGTACGAGTTTCAAATACCATAGAGGCTACGTCTTTACTGGCATATGACTATTAAGTTTTCAAATCGACTTTTACCTTATTCCTAGTTACCATATTCTCAATAAACTGGTTATTCTTCCTCCTTCCTTCTCATTCTATTTTTGAATCGTCATATTAAAAAAACCCTATTTTGATTTCCTTCATCAGGATTCCTAAAATGTAGCAAGATTTTGGGTCCTAAAACTCGTGATTAAATGATTATGGACTTTCCACAGGTTTCGATCCTATAAGCATGCCTAAACAGTTTTGCTTAACTAGTTGATCATGCCAAAATGATTCCAATTTTGGTCATTCTTAAATGACGTTGATCGTGACCAAACTATTTTGATCGTAATCACAATCGTGCCTATATTTCAAAACATTAATATTACTAATGCTTAGTCCAACCATGATCATGACTATTTTGATCATGATCATGCTCGTGCCAATTTTTTTTAATCTTCATCATACTTGGAAGACTTGCCTGATTAACCAAGAATCGTGACTGTATCTTAGTAGTATCTAAGTTATCCTAACCATGTTTTGGCTTTGACTGAATTTTGATAGTTGATCATGTCTATATAATTCCGATAGAGGTTAATCGTGCCTAATGCCTTTTCTCGTTTAGCTAATCCTATTTCGATTCTATCCTTAAAATATTCTTATAATTTGACCTTGATGATATCCTTGACCATATAATTGGTCATATTTTAATCGTGCCTAAATGATCAATCATGCTAAACCAAATTCTTGATCATCCTTAAACGGAATTTGAACGCGACTCAAACAATATATATTTTGATTGTCCAAAATCGCATTTTCTTTTGTTTTATTATTTTAATTTTATTTGCGATTACGCGTGACAAAATTGATTATGAATCAAATCATTCTCTTGATTATACCAAATGTCGTTCTTATTCATATCAATTGAAATTTTGTTTTTTGATTATATTCTTAGTCGTATCTAACCGTGCTCTTTGAAATTTCCAAGATATAATATTTTAAGGTGGGTAGATTGGTAAGTCCCATCACATATTTTAAAAAATTTATATTTTTTTATTTAAATAATTTATAGTTGAAAAATAGATTTTATTTGTGACCTCTATAAAATATATTTTTATGACAACAAAATTTTGTCAAACCATTTTTTTGATTTAGAATTTACAAAATATTTTTTTGAATTATTTGATAATATTAATTATTAATTAAATTCATTTTGTTATAATATAATTAGTTTGATTTAGTCATGGACTAACAAGCATATGTAATGGTTCGATATTATATATAGTATTTTACAAGTCATTTGATAAACTTATTACTCATTTAAACTATTATTGTATTTAGAATTGGTCAAATAAATTTTTAATATTTTAATAAAATCTTGAATTATTTTTAAAAAACATTATGGATTGATTTTGATTTATCAGATTCAATACAATTCAAAACTTAGAAAGATTTGATCATCCTAGTCCATAAATTCGAGGACGAATTTATTTCTAAGGCGGATAGATTTGTAACTCCTCTTCCTGAATTTTTAAAATTTTATTTTTATACATTTATATTATTAATTTACATGTTTTGTATAGAAAGAAATTTTCACTTTAAAAACCTTATATACAATATTATGATATTATTCTCCTTTATATTTCAAAAACTAGTTAAATTTATAGTTTAAAAATGTTTGTTTCTATAGATTATCATCTATTTGGTTATTCTAGATTATCGATATAAAAGGGGAGTAGCAAATAGTATACATTTATTCATATAAATATATATGGGTTATATATATACATACTGATTTACTTGATTCGGATCCTCAAATATTTTGGGAAGCCGAATTTTATTTTGCTTGGACTTATAAACTATTTTAGATTTATGAAAGTGCATATTTTACATTAACTGTTATCCCTTATTATTATAATAATCAAATTATTTGATTTTTGGTTTTAATTTATTTGAATTAAATTTATACAATTTAAGTTGTTTTATATTTATCATTAAAAGATCGTGATTAGATTGATTATGGTTTAAATGCTACTTGATTTGGATTTGAACATATATAAATTTATAACATAATATTGGATGAAGCATATTTCTTATACTCTGCCTGCCCCCATCATATATGCATAAAACCTAAATAGATAGCTTCACACTCTCTATAATTCCTATAGAGATAAGGCTCATGATCACCCCTATCTTTGTACATCATATCCATTGCCCTCTACATACGCCTACAAATAAGCCTTGCCGGCAAAGCATATTCCTGACTCCACCACCTCGACTACAACCAACCCGGTCACCACTGCCTACTACCAAATCCCGCCCCGTCGGCCAACTCCAGAATCACCAAATCTGGGTCGCGACTCGTTGCCTCCATCACCACCACCCCCTTCCCTGTTGAACTCGACACCCAAATTCCGCTACCAGCAAAAACCATCGCCAACCCTCATCCTCATAAACCAACACCAATGCCACCACCAACACAGTCAGCACCAAAAACCTGTAACCGTGTCCGGACCCGTTTGTCCGTATTCAAATCTTATTCCACCATTACAACCCAATTATCGAGTCCGTATCGACAGGCCGATATGGACATCCCAACAACCACAATCGAACCCCTATCACCATACCGACTCACCTCATCAAGCCGTCGACACGATCCCCAGCCGCGCGGCTATCCAACTGCGTCGGTGCGTCCAGGAACTCCGTACGCATCACCGCGGGCAGCAGGCACCGCCCCGTCGAACTACCACGGAGATTTCTGCCGTCGAGCCAGCGCTTCTTGTCCAGGTCTCCCGTGAGCCGAGTCGTCGCAAAAAAATCTCTAATGCTGAAACATCTCCGCTTCGTCCATCTTCACCTTCTCCGACCGATGGGACCGCCATCGAGTCATCTAGACGGCCACTAGCATGCCGAAGTCCCGCCGCGGACCGACCTCACGCCTCCCGGAGACTCAAGGCAAACAACGGCTCATCCGCTGTTGCCACGCTTCCGACTGTCTCCGGCGCCGTGAAGCACCAGCCGCCGCCCTCGAGAGCGGCCAAGCACGCTCCTTCCAGCCGACTCTGGATGACCCTCTACCAGACCTCGATGCCACCATGTGTGACCTTCCTCCGCCGCCAGCTCAGCGACCGAGCCAGTCCGGCCTTGTCGCGGTCGTGCCAGTTTTCCAAATCCCGACCGTCTGCCGAGCTTTCTAGCTCAATTTTGGTGAGTCCCCTTAACTTTCCCTCTTTTCCTCGTCTTCTCTTTCTTCACATGAAGAAAAGGAAATAGCAGAGTTGCTGTTAGTGTGTGGTTTTGGGGACTCAATTGATTGAGTCCAAGTGTTGGGCTTTAGGCCTAGTGGACAAATGAGGGGTCTTCTCCACTTGTTTACAAATTGTGTGTCACATTTTACTTGTTATATTAGGCCTTAAGCCAACCAAAGATTTTAATTAGATTGACAAATATATATTAGTTGACTTGTGTATTTCTAATAGAATCTTTAAATATTGGTTTTCCAGTAAATCCTTAAGTATTGGTTTAAGGCCTATTTTATTTTGGACTTGTAAATATATATTAAATTGGACTTGTATATATTCATGGTTTAGGAAATATAGTATTCTAATATATATAAATACTTTGAAGAGTATATTTTGGGTCCTTGCGTAAAATAGATGGTTTACTTTATCTTATATATTAATCCCATAAATTATTAAATAATGACCTTATAGTTGGAATACTTTCAAAAGGTTTTATATAACTAGTATTTTTGAAATATTATTACTATATAAATTTATTAATAATTTCCTTTCCTAATTCTATATTAGAATAGATAAATATTAAAATCGTGGTTAATCATGCACCCCTAATTCTTGCAAATCTTGACTTTCTCATATCAACTTAGGCTAATCGAACTAATCTGGACCCGATGAGATTATCAGTTTCAACAGCACTGGACCTCAGGCGAGTACAGTTTATTGTCTGTTTTAAATATTAATTTTCACTATATTTCACTTTTGGCCATTGGTTATGTGGTTTTGTCATTTTATATTCTATTATAAATTGTTGAGTCGTGAATGAGAAGTACCAAGGATGTGTGATCCGACCGTAGACATTGTTTATTTTTCATGCAAGTAGATCTCGTAGACATTGTTTATTTTCTGCAAGTAGACCTCGTAGATATTTTTATTTTCTGCAAGTAGACCTCGTAGACATTGTTTAATTTCTGCAAGTAGACCTCGTAGACATTGTTTATTTTTCATGCAAGTAGACCTCGTAGACCTCGCGGTGTAGTGTCCCAGACTGATCACACGTCAAAGGTACTTCTAACAGTTGGAAAGTATTTTTAGTTTACTTATTTGTTTTTGATTTTTTCGTCTTTTCTCATGTCTTTTTCTGTTTAATTTTCAAAAACATATAATTGATGTCTAACCTCTGTTGTATAGTCATTTTCATATATTGGAACTACATTCATTAAATTGTACTCATTCCATTCCTGACTGAAAACCAACATTTTTCAGGTTAGCTGTGGCTTCACTTAATATTGGAAGATACGGGTGTACTTGTCGGCCAGACCTAGTGATTAGTTAGATAGTTGAGTAGTTAATTCAGTTGTTCTTTACAAATTGTGAGACCATGTACTTTGTATCGAATGTAAATCTTTGAAATTGTAATTCATTTTAGTTATTGTGAATGAGCATTATTTGTGATTTTAAGCATTATATCTATACAGCATTCTACCGCCGACACTGCGGCATAGGCTGGCTTGGAACACGCATTCGTATCCCGGAAAGCTGGTGCTGGTCGTGACAGTCCAACTACCCAAGTTCGTAGTCTAATTCTGATCAATCCCTTAGGACTTTTTCAAAACTTTTTGAACGAAAAATTAGATCACTTGTAGTACTTTAATACCCTTTTTATAGTTTCTGATTTCATCGCGTATACGCAAAGTAATTCATTTTTCCAAAATCGAGGAAAAATATGACACACTGTTTTGAAAAACATAGAATTTTTTCCGATACGGGGTCTGTCCCATCAATTCGGAAGACTTGGTCACAACCCGTGAGCATAGAAAGACGTGTACGGTTGTTACGGACATGTGGACTTCGACGAAACTCGAATTGGTTGCGTGTATGCGACGAATTCGAGGCGAATCGATCAAAGAACGCCGTATTGGCCTCTTTTTAAACCAGTCAGTTACTTTTGTGCACGTTTGCCAACTAGAGACAAAACTTACGCTATTGGAACCATGTCATTTTTTTGGTCCTGTGAGCCAAGTTTGATTTGATTCTGAGAAGCTCGACTGAAACACTATTTTGGCAGGCCCGTGACTCGGTCCAATGGAGAATTTATGTACGGTCCACCGAAATCTAACTTTGGACATACGATTGGGTTCATATCATCAAATTGGACCTATAGACATGTAGTTTGATGACTTTAGAGACCATTGGCGCTGGCACATTTTTGGTGCAAAGCGGGTCGAATGGCGGACACCATTTTGACCCAAAATTATTATTTTGTGCCTGTGTCCAAAATTGGACTTATGGGTAGACTATCCTAGCTAATTTTACTATCTGAACACGTTGGTAATATCTGTTTCAGCCCTCGAAGACTATTGTGAGAGTTTGACTTTTGTGGCCCGTTGATTGACTGGATAGTGTTGGTTCTACATGCTACCATCAGGCAAGTATACCATGACAACTTTATACAATTCACTTACGTGCATGCCCTTATTATTCTTTCTTATTCATATCTTCTTTTCTTTCCATATTTTCTATCTTGACATGGTTTATTTCTATATCTCTTACCCGTTATCACTTATCTTTATCATTAGTTGTATCTATATGTTTCCGCACATGATTTCGATAGTGTTATTACTTGTGTGACTTGACTTAATCACTTGGCCATGATACTTTAACTTGACCTCGGGTTCCATGTTACATTGACTTGACCCTTTACCGATACTAAGATTGGCTATTTGACCACTCTCAACTCGGGAGACCCACGACAGGGATACGATAGAGACTCACTATATTTAGGGAGTACCATGGCAGGGCTACTAGCTATAGGACCGGAAGTACCATGGCAGGGCTACGATCATTCGATTCTTTTTTAGTCTATTACCTTTCATATGACAGGTCATTATATATAGATTTTTTCCATGTGTTCATTATGTTTCTCGTAGTTGATTTCTATTTTCCGTGCATGTTATATGCTGCCATAGTAGGCTTGTATATTATGTATCTTGCTAGTCCCCAAAGGACTTGGTGATCTCTCCAGGCTTAGAAACGAGGATTTCTCGAAGGTTTACGGTTATGGCATCGAGATTGGAGTCATACCTTTGCAGAAGGACGAGATAGAGGTAGAAGACTTTTCTTGAGACATGTCTCTTTATCTTAGGCTTGCTACTTTATTTACTTTTATTTCAGTGGACATGAAGTTGATTACTTTACTTCATTTTACTGTAGTTTCGGGATATCTTACCTACAAAGTTATTATTTCTATATCATGTTGGATAGATCTTTTTTACTAGTATTCTTTTATTGGACTTAATATCTTGTATCTTATTATTTTGTGTGGATGAGATTAGCTATGACCTGAGACTTGTATTGTATTACTGGGTTGTTATCATGATTTACAGCTTAAGCATTTTGCTAATAGGCTTACTTTGAGATTTGGTCCATTGGTGAAGTATTGCTGGCATGTACTGTATCCTGGTCCTATAGATATTTTGGGACTTGGTGTCCGTACGGTCATACGGTATGCCTAAAGTCATTCGTCCAGCTTCTCATTCCAGTTGCATTTATTGGATAATACAACTTTTTTACTAGGTTAAAATTGTCATGATGAATGCTTCTGCGAGCCCATTTGTCCTAGATTGTAGGCCGTCGAAGCTACATTTTGTATCAGGTTTTATCACAAAATTGATGAAACACGTGACTCATAAACTGAGGGCTATTGTCATGGATGATTTTCTGAGGTATTCCGAAGCGATAGATAACGTGGTGCTTAACAAAGCTGATTACGTTGAAAGTTTTCACTTCGACCAGGGGTATTGCCTCTGCCTACTTAGAGAAGTAGTCGGTGATGGCGATGATGAACTGGTGCCCCTTAGAGGATAGAGGATTGGTCTGTCCAATAATGTCCATTCTCCATGCTTCGAATAGCCAAGCCGCGGCCGTAGGGTGTAGGAATTTGGAGGGTAGATGGATGAAGTCAGCATGGAGCTAACATGCTCGACATTTCTTAGCATATTCAAGAGCATATGTCATCATTATGGGCCAATAGTAGCCGATACGTTGTAGCCGGTCCTACATCTTAGGTCCAGGTTGGTTAGCTTTGCAAGTTCCATCATGCGCTTCTCGGAGTACTTCCTTTGCTTCGATATCCGATAAGCATCGAATGAGGATTCCGTCATAAGAACGTCGATATAACATTTTAGTAGTTGTGTTATAGTAGAACCAGAGCGAGCGTCTCATAATGGAAGTGGCTTCCTTCGGTTCATCGGGTAGGATTCCATAGACTGCGTAGTTTATAAATGGGAATCGCCACTCTAATACTAACATTAGTATCTGTCTGCATAGAGTAGTTCAGACACATGCATAAGTTGTTCTTGGGGCAAACTAACTCTCGTCCAATCATAATGACGGAGTGTTGGATTTCGACAGGAGATGCTAAGAAAGCAGTGAGGCCGACGAGAGCATCAACTTCTAGGTTCTGTAGTCGAGGTACGTGTTCTATAAAGAATGATGTAAATTTGGAGATTATATCAATTGCTGCCTGATGGTAGGGGACTAAATCCTCATGTCGGACTTTGTATTGGCCTCTAACCTGATTAACTATCAACTTTGAGTTACCACAGGCCTCGAGATAATCGACTCCCAACTGTTTAGCAAGTAGGAGTTCGCTGATGAGAGTGTTGAATTCAGCGACATTATTGGTGCATGCTTCCATGAGGGAATATGTGCTGTAAATGACTAGGCCCTCGAGAGTAACCAAGACCACCCCCACACCTATGATAATTTTAACTTTCGGTCCTATTCTTGAGGTGTCGTTGAAGAACATTCGTCATACAGGCTCCTTCGTGACTGTGTTAGATTCCAAGACTTCATCTAGAATACCTTCATAGAGCATTGAGGTTTCTGGTATGAGATGTGCTACCAGGAAATCGGATGATGCTTGGCCTTTGACCGCCTTTTGTGGGACACCATGTCGTATGGTGAAAGCAAAATTGCCCAAGTAGCTAGTCGCGAGTTTAGCGCTCCTGACTTGGCCATAAGAACTCTGAGGGGGTTGACCTGCGAGACAACGTGGATTGTCTGTCCTGCCACATAATGATGAGTTTTCTGTACGACAAATACCAGAGCCAAGCATTACTTCTCAACAAAATTGTACCGATGTTCGGCACCAATCATCGTCTGACTGAGATAGTAGATGGCATTTTCATGGCCTGCATTGTTTTTATGAGCTAGCAAAGCGCCAAGAGAGTGGTCCAACACACGAATGTAAAGTAAGAAGGGTCTTCCCATAATTGGGGCCGTCGGGACTGGGGGTTCGTAAAATATTCCTTAATGTCGTCGAATGCTTGCTAGCATATATTCTTTGGTCCAGACATAAGAAACTCCTTTTTTTTATTAGCTTGGTGAAGGGTTGGCATCGCCCGAAAAGGTTTGCTATAAATCTTCGGATGTATGCCAAGCATCCTTGCTGGCTACTAAGCTATCTAAAATTCTTTGGTAGAGCCATGTCAAGATGGCCTTGCTCTTCTCAGGGTTAATATGAATGCCCTTTGCTATAACGATGAAGCCCAAAAACTTGCCGCTGGAAACCTCCAAGAAAGACTTATTTGGGTTCGTCTTCAATTGATGTACCCGCATCAAATCGAATACAGTCTTTAGATCCTTCAAATGGTCGACCTTTCCCCAATTCTTAACAACAATATCGTCAACATAACATTCCACCCTTTTTTAGAGGTGTTCGCATAATATGGTGCTCTTAGCCCACTGGTATATTGCTCACGTATTCTTTAAACCTAAAGGCATCACTGTATAACAGTATATCCCATTTGGCGTTCGGAATGAAGTGTGCTTTTCATCGTCGTAGAATATTTTAATCTAGTTGTAGCCCAAAAATCCATCCATAAAAGACATACGTTCGAAGCCACACATATTATCGATTATCTCGTCCATAATTAGAAGGCAAGCCGAATTGAGATCCCTAAAGTCATGTAGACTCGAATCTTTCTATTTTTCTTGGTGATGGGAACAAAATTGGCTACCCAGTCCGGGTGTTATTCTTTACGGATGAAACCACTAGTTATGAGTATATTCACCTCAGTCTTAAGGGCATCCATAACATCATAATAGAAACATCGTTGCTGCTATTTAACAGGTTTAGCATCTAGTCGAATGTTGAGTTTGTGCATTGCAACTTACGGGTCTAACCCTGGCATATCTTCATAGCTCTAAGCGAAGACATCGATGTAATCTTGGATAAGTTGAACCAAAGACTAACGGTATTCTTATGACAAGTTTTTGCTAATGAAGATAGGCTTGGGAGAGGATTCATTTTCCAGGTTGATCTGTACGACCTCATATTCGGTAGGAGGATCTTGTTGCTCAAATTGTAACTTCCATTAAAATCCTAGACGTTGAGTCTGTCATGCCCCGACCCACAAGATGCCTTATGATGGATGATTGGTTTGATGAAGCCTAGTTGGACTTAGGAATATGCGAAGGATCGCTTGAAAGGCTATGCGATCGTGGCAGGAATCGTCTTATAAATGTGTGTAGTGTTGAACCCTTCAAAGATCCTTTAGCTTCACGCTTAAAATAAAGGATAATATGTTATGTTTCTTATTGAGTTGCTCAATAACACCTTGCAAGGAATTCAGAAAGATAATGAAAGATAAATAATCACCTGAACGTAAACTGTTATTGCTAGATGAATTGTATGCTTGTATGATATTACGATAAAATACATGACAGGTGAAGCAAAGTCCCAAATACTAGGGTGGCGAGCGTATCGAACCTTAGCTCGACGAATAGATGGTAACAGATATGTTTGGACCCAAGAACTGGGTAGTGAGTATGCTCAAATTATGTTCGAATGAATGTAAGCTAAAATAGATGCTAAGTCCCAATGGATTGGGCGGTGAGTTCATTGAGTTGGTTGGAAAGATGTATAGTATCAAAGATGTGGCAAAAGGATTGGGTAACAACATTCTTCTATCCCGTCGTCGATATAGAATGTTGATTACGCCAAGACCCTAGAAAGATGACAAGATGGCAATACGAATGAGAATGGTGGCTGAATTACTTAGTTTTTCTTATCATGCATTATATGTTTTCTTCTTAGATAAGTTGTATATACATGCATAGTAATGGACAACTTATATACAAGGTAGTTCCCAGAACGGTAATCCGCGGCCACGGACCCGGTTCATCCTAGGGGGAACAAGGATGGTGTCGACGTACTGACATCAGGATTTTGGGACTTGCAGTGGGGTCTTGCTACCGTCTACTGAAAGGACGTTGAAATCCCATGGTGCTGAAGTAGTAGCACGGTGTTTCGGAAATCTCCCATGGATTTGCACCCCATTTGGAGTTGGTCGTTTGCCTGTAAGATGGTCCAAGATGGCGTGTTGCCAGTGACCTTCATATAGATAGGTCCAGTGCTAATGATATCATGTCTTATGCAGGCAGAGTAAGTTATTACTCAAATACAGGGAAGGATGTCGGCTGTTGGTAAGAATCACCTGAACGGTGATAATTATATTGAATCATGATATTGTTGCAGGATGAGTAAGTATTATAAATGTACAGGATGGCTACACGGCCGTGGATAAGAATCACCAAAGGGTGATAACTGCATGCTTTAAATTATGTTGGCTATAAGATTTGCATGCTTTACTTCTTGTCGGCTATATATATGAAATTGACCCTAAGGCAACGAGAAAGACCACTATTAATAATGTTCTATAACATGATTACTTAGTGTTGTTTTCTTAGGTGAGTTGGGACAGCACCGCTCGCCAGTACATTGATGATATACTGACCCATGTTGTGGATAATATTACAGGTGCTTGCTTATGGGAGAAATCGTTCGATCAGTGCTTGGCATCAATAATTCGAATGGGTGTACAGAAGCTCTTCTTTCAAGACGATATCTTCTGCTATACGAGACATAATGTATGGAACAATGTAACTCAGTTGTACCAATGAGATTGTAGCCAAATTGGCAAGTTTATTGTAAAGAAATTGGTATATTCAGTTGTAGCCTAAAGGGAAAAGTGTATATATTCAGTTGGCTAATCAAAGTCTCGTAATCAGTTGTAAACTCTGTACGCTGCAAAACTTCTAATCCATTGTAATTATCAATAAAGAGATATGTTTCTTCAATATCTTGTGTGACTTCAATTTATCTGCTTGGTTTTACTGTGCTGTCATTATTTCTTGAGAAATACCAGGAACTGTAATGGTTTTGCCTTGTACAAGTATAATCTAGACTTGTACGACATCACGCCAAGTGGCTAGATTTCGTTCCTCCAGGATTGGGATGTGATAGAATGGTATTAGAGCATGGCTTTACGTCCTTGGATTCTTATTCGATTTATTTTAAATCAATATTGTTACTAAGATGATTCTAAGCTGCTCCCGCGATGATTCAAAGACTGTTTTCGCGATTATTCAAAGTTGCTTCCACGGTGAATCAAAGTTGCTTCCGCGAATACTCAAAGTTGCTTCCGCGATGAAATCAAAGTTGTCTCTATGATGACTTATAGTGCTTTCGCGATTATTCTGTGTTGCTTCCAAACTATTCTAAGTTGTTCTCTTGACTGAAAGTTCGTTGATCCTTCTAGCCGCTCACTGGGTGTTCCATACAATAAGTCTAAATATGTAGGCTGTGATATGTATGCTTTATTAAATTTCTAAAAGATACCAAAACGAAGAACAATAATGCGATGCGTTAATAAGTTTGTGATGTATGTTGGATGTCTTATGTGTGGGATTCATTGAAGTCGATTGTTATGCAGCAATCGACCATGGGTGATGGCATGGTATGTTAGAAAATAGAATATGCATAGATTTCAGTGAATAAGAATCGACAGAATCTTGAGTCGGTATTTGTGGTCAGTATAACCACTACAGGATGGATAGTCCATATTGGATGTTGGTTTGATGTGAAGGAAATATTATATCGAGTATGGCTTGAGCTCTGAGTGGTATATGGCTTTACCCTCTTAGCGATAAGATGAGCCTTGACGTGTTCATAATTTAGTTATTGCTTTACCTATAAGGTATTAGGTAGTATCGAATCGTAGCTGAGATTACAATTGATACATAACGGCTAGGCGTGTCCCTTGATGATTATATTCGGATAAACCGTTGTAAGATTTTGATGTGTTCGGATGAACCATCGCTAGACTTTGACAATTAGCATTATGTTGGGTAAAAATAGAATTGAGAATATTAAATGAATGCCTTGGTTAGGAAGGAAACGAATTATAGATTCAAGCGTTACTTGAATCAGTTGGGTAAAAGGATTGTAGGCTTGGTAACGATGGTGTGGTGTTGCTATCGAAAGATTTTGCGTGAACAACTATAGATCGAATATTGAACGATGTTAGAATTGAGTAAAAGAAATTGCATGTTAGACGTAGACAAAATTGATGGTGATGTTAGGTGCTTATCGAGATTTTGCGAATAATTTAGAAGATGCAGAGAGTTGCATCAACGACCGAAAAGTAGAAAATATGCTTGAGGAATAGATGATTTTAGCACGTTGTACATGTAACACCCATATTCTGAATACGTATTTTGTCAAGCTTGCATGTATTTCAGACCTGTATTTATTTTCTCGGATTTTGGCATGTACTTGTAATTGGCTTGACTTGCAGATTTTGGTTCTCGTAATTGGGTTTTACCTGGCTTGGTTTATTTTATGTAGGAGAATTGGTTTGATTTGGTTTGGTTTGTTTTAACATGTATTGGAACACCTTAGCCTATGTTCAACCCTCATTCCACCACAACCCACCCTCTTTATTATCCCCACCTAACACTCTCTCTCCTTATTACTTCCCTCCATTAATTTCTTCTTCTTCTTCCTTCCTCTACACAACACTCCACCCATAGGCAAGTGCACCTTGCCACCATATAAGAACCACATTTTATTTGTTCATTAGCTAGATTAGGCCATGATGATCAACATTAGTGCTTGACATTTTGCGATTTGGAGTCTCCATTGTTCTAGATCTAGGTTTTAACTATTTTCGGATTTATATGGTTTTGATCTATTTTGGTTGGATTTGTGGGTTTTGATGCTTCCATGTGGAAGAGAATTCAATTTTACTCAAGTTAGACCCTTGGAAATCTAGATTTGGTTTTGATTTGACCATGATATGAAGATTTGAACTTTGGTGTTCTTGAAGAGTTCCTCTCAGCCTGGAGTAGCAAACTGCAGCCTACGCTCTTTAGCGCAGTACTGGACTACGCATCCTCCTCTCGGCCTGTGCTCTTTAGCGCAGCGCCGACCGTGCAGCTTGCCCCATGGTGAACTGCGCTCAACCCCAGCGCGCAGGGACTCTTGCGCAGTCTGCTCATGCGCAGTCCGCTCATGCGCAATCTGACCCATGCGCCATCCATCCCCGCGCACTTTACTCATGCGCAATCTGACCCATGCGCCATCCATCCCCGCACACTTCACTCATGCACAATCTGACCCCTGCGCCAACCAACTCAGCGCAAGCCGACTTCTGTGCAGCTCACTCCTGCGCAGTTGGCCCCTGGCGTACTTGACTCCTGCGCAACCCGACCCCAGGGACCCTTGCGCAATCTGTCCAATCATGGAGAATTGGTTTTATTTTTCCTTAAGCTTGGCTCTTCTGTAGCCCTGTATATTGATTTTACTTAATATGTTTGGAATGACTATTGTACATAGCATGGTATGACAAGAAACTAGCATAACACGACAGTGACCCGAAGTGGTGCACTCCTGACATGACCAACCTGACATGATAGTGGCCCGTCGTGGCGCACTCCTGACAAGTACCCTGACATGATTTATCTTGATGCTGTTGCGACGGCTAACTTGACTCGTATAATCAACTTGACACTGTGGGTGTTCCTGCTTGCTTGCTTATGCAATCCACTTGTCATGTCTTGTATCATGTCTAGGACATGACTCCCTGGTTCCTACGGTCAGGGATTCATACTGAATATGGATTAGGCTAATAACTAGATCAAACTATAGTTCATGGAGAATTTCCAGTCACAGGCAATCTCGTTATCTGGGCGCTCTTAATTGGACTTGTAGCTTGCCGACGAGTAGAGCACATTTCCAGCGCACTGTCATGTGTTGCACCCTCTAAGTCACCTAAGGGTATATCGTCTCCGGGGCGATGTACCCAACCATACTCTCAACCCGCGGAAGGATAACTAGATGGTCTGCAGGGCTTGGGACTGGAAATTTCTCACTTACTTCTTGTTAGTAATTAAGGCTTGTGATAACCCTAGTTAGTTAAGTAGTAAGCCGTAGTAATTGCTTGGCCGCTTGTGAATGGATGGAGTCCAGCCTTATCTAAGTCTTGTCTAGTCCCTGTACCTGGCTACTCTTGTACATGCTTGTTTTACTTATCTCTAACAATAAATGGGTAGAGACAGAGTGCTGTTCAGGCGAATGGTTACAACCTCGGTCCTTGTCTGGTTTAAGGGTTGTAACCTGGCTCCCGGAATGGTCCCACGTCACTAGTCATTTATTGTCCTGTTGCACTCTTTATTTACTTGTACCTTCTTCCATTTCTTTTATTATGTTCTGATATGCTGGCTTTTGTTCTTATTTCGTGGCCTCCTTTATGGCACTTGCTCTTTCTGGGGTTTGACCCAGCTGGTTTTGTGTGGCCAGATTTCGGAGCAGCTCCCGAGGATCTTCCGAACCTCCAGCCCGATGGTGGCGACTAGAAGGAACCCGTGCTACGAGTGGGTTTTCTATTTTGTTTCGCTCACTCTATTGTAAAGTTATTCTTTTGAGGCGTTTAGCCGACGAGCACCTGTTAGCTCGATGCACTTTACTTACTGTCTGCCTACGGGCTGTACACATGATTAACAAATCCTAGGGTTGATCATGTATGACTTAACTCTTGCTAGTCCCAGCATTTTGTACGACTAGCTTCATGATCAGCTGATATGTAATATTTGGGACGCCTTTTATTGTATATTTGGTGGTCAAACATCTTGTGATCATATTACTTGCTTGAGATTGAGACAATAGGCTTGACCATAAGAGACCGTTGGCTTGTAGTAAACCCTCATATCTAGACAGCCGTGACCATGTAGTTGAGATGTATTCTATTTCAATATACGTAGCTGGCTATGTACGCCCCCGCTCTCTAGTATTCTGGTTCTGGGGCGTGACAGTGCAGTTGTGCTTAAGAGAATTTGATGTGTCCCGAATTAACAAGTTTGACCCTTGACCATTTTGAGGTATAGAGAATAAGTACTTGTCCCTTGATGCATGAAAGTGTAGATGTTCCTTATGAGAGACAAATGGTTGGGATACAAATAATATCGAGGTGCAGCGATATGTAATAGACCATGTCGGTAGATGATATTGTCGCATGAATAACGAGTTAGGTGGAATATAGAATTATTGGATGATGACTTAGCGAATGAGTTATGTCATATTCAACTGGATAACTAGTATACGGATGCTGGATAATTGATGCCATAGTAATTGAATCGATGCATGAATAGTAAATCTTCTTATGAAATCATAAAGAGATGATGCAATGAATGTTGATGGTTAACAGAAATTGCGAAGAGATGTCCGTGTTTGTTGTAAGGAAAAATTCATAAATGATGCTTTCGGAAGAAATACGATAATGTAGTTACCTTATTTTGTTGGTTAAAAGAGTACAGACCGTATCGATTATCTAAAAATATAGAAAATAAATATGTCGTGAAGAGACCGTTGAGAAGATGCTAAATAGTAGACTATTGAGGTAACAATGTTGGATTATGAATCAGAATAGTTGACCCGATTAAATAGACAATTTGAGTACGATATGAGGATGCAAGTTGGATCGAGCAGATGATATGTCTATGTAAGTGGAAATTAAAAGTTTGGATATTCCATTGAGGAGTTTTATATGATAGCTTTGGGAGTGACCCATAAGAATTGTCGGATAGATTTTGTCAATTACGGGTAAGTCTAGAATGAGACTTCGTTGGGTATGGCCCGAGTATGAGTACGGGTAGAATGACTTGACCTTAGAATATCGATTGGTTGCCTAGAATGTCGGTTGGTTGCCTAGAATATCGGTTGGTTGCCTAGAATGTCGATTGATTGCCTAGAATGTCGGTTGGTTGCCTAGAATGTCGGTTTGTTGCCTAGAATATTGGTTTTTGCATATTTTTCAGATTGGTTGGATATGTTATTTTAGTTGTCCGTATTGGAAATAAGTTCATAAGATTGGTGTGGTATCCCATGTCCCTAACTTGGTCAGATCACAGATTGTCCCTGAGATAACATAGAGTTGTCCCTATGATAAGAATTGGTTGCCTCTAAGATAAGAGATAAGTATGTCCCTGATAGCTATACATCTCATGTGAGTTAGCTAAATGTCTGGTTTAGCTTAGATTAGCTGACCGTAGAGACTTGATTGAATGCTAAGTTGACTGTTAGAAAACCATAGGATATCTCTATTGATGTTGCATGAGTATAGTCGGAATGAGTAAGATGTGTCAAAAGGTAAACTTCGGGATGGAATTGAGATTGGAAAATTAGGTATTATAATGTTGGATGGGATGACGGATCATGTTGGTTTCGAAAACATGGTTGCCTTTGTTGGAATGCCGAAAATTGTTAGAACTGGTTGGAATTGGTTGATTAATATTGAGCTGCGTACATTTATGATAGTGCCTTGAGACAGTTAGAATAAATTCATTGATGGATACTCAGATTGGATTTGGAGAAAAAGTGTAACGACAAAATTGGATAGTGCATGTAGCCGAGATCGGCGAGTGCGAATAAAATATGAATAGGAATGACCTTCGGGATTAATATTGTTGGATATGAGAGTTGCTTATACGAGAGGATAATATGTTGGCTTGATCAATACGAAAAAATATTTGAGTACAGTGAGAAATGTTACTAGAGTAGAATAATGGTACAATTTGATGGATGAATCATGATCGAGAAATTTATAAGTCGCAAACAATGTGTATGGATACGAACGATGACGAGTACAAGATTTGATCGATGAGAACTTGTGTATCGAAATAAAATGTGGCAAAAGGATTTATCAACTTTGGTGGCATGAATGACAATGAACTTGAAAGGAATACTTGATACATCTAAGTCCGAATCCTTTGGAAAATTTTGGATCGATTATAGAAAAATTCTTGAGTTGGAATTGGTAACATCTATTGTGTTATTAGTTGGTTGGGAAATTGAATAAACAAGTGGGATTATATGAGATGCTCGAAAAGAATTACTGATGTTCGGAAAAGAAGTTACATCGTAGCTCGTTCATTTTCTCTATCACTGAACTTGGCTGAAGTGCATATTTCTGGGACGCCAAAAATATGTGTATAATTCCAACTAAGTGGTATGCTAAACTCAAATAAAGCCACAGGGATTATCATGTGCTAAGGATTTGTACGAGTGTTGGAGGAAGGATCAATGATGGTAAGCTATTTTGAATCAATTGGGATGATGTATCGAGACGGTACATTACTTGAAATCAATCGAGAGACTGTGAAAAAATGTTAAATGGTGCAAGTTGATCGTTGAGAAGTTTCATAAAAAGTCGGTTGAAGTTTTGGGGATGAGTTTTTTTTAGTTTCGAGGACGAAACTTTTTCTAAGTGGTATATATTATAGTGTCCCGACCCGCAAGATGCCTTATGATGGATGGTTGGTTCGATGAAGCCTTGTTGGACTTGGGAATATACGAAGGATCACTTGGAAGTTGTCACGACCTGCACCCAGTATAAGGGCACGAGACGTGGGTACGTCCAGCCTACGCCGCAGTGTCAGCGGTAGAACACTGTCCTGGGTCCAATATCTAACACAATCTAGTAAATACTTGGAATGGACAATAATATATAAATGGTACTACTCAATCACAACAACTAAGATAGAATGGAAGAAAGATAATCACAGCAGAGAGTCATAAAATGAATAATAATTCTGGTGTAAACCACACCATAATAAATCTGAGTACAATCACAAAGTCTTATAACTAGATAATAATAACAGTCTAATCTAACTCATGGCAAGTCCTCAGCGACTATAGGATCCTACTGAGGGTCCAGGTCACCTGTGTCAACTAGGCCTGCTCCATAGTAAGTGTCGCAGCAATCCTCATCATCTGTAATATTTTTAACGGGCCCAGTCAGGACATGAACGAATACATATCTCTCACACAGTTCATAACATGAAAGGAAATATGAAACAAGCTACAGAATAATATACATGAACTGCTGATAAAGAAATGAGGCGGTAAAAGAGAGAACATGGTATATGAAAATAAATATACATGATATAATAGAGAACTGAACTAACTACATGATGTAGAGCACAATCTGGTTATGTAAACTGGCTTAGGTATACATGACTTAAATCTAGTTTAGATTTGCACATGAAAAGGGTGTAGATCACATAACCAAATAAATACTCTTTATGTCCCAATCAGTACACAAGGATCTGTCCAGGTTATGTTATTGCACATGAAAGTAGTACGTCACATGGATAGCTAGTCCACATGCACACTGGAATATACATGAAGGCTCACATGATCATGAGTGTACATAAATGTCACATAAGTATACATGAATAAGTACGAATACAATGAGTAGACGATGCATATGATAAAGTACATGAGCACAATAAATCCGATGTATTCGAGGGGATAACATCGCATGAAGAGATCCATATAGTACTAATCCGTGATATATCGTGACAGCAACAAGTAAACTAGTCTATAACAAGTAAATACGTCCAAGCAAGAATGAAACGGTCAGAGAATATACTCGCCTGACAATCCGAGCTGCTGATGAGGATGTGTAACTGAACTGGAGTGAGGTAAACCTATTTAAAGTAACCACAAGTCACAACATGGTCTAACATAACATAAGAAAGGGCTACAATGCAATTCTACATGCTTCTAAGTCCTTCTAGGTCAAAGTCAACCTTGGTAAACTCTGGTCAAACCTGGTCAACTCTGGTCAAAGCTGGTCAACACTAAGTTAAATATTACGTTCACTAATTTTTAGGTTATACAAAAAATTTCAGGTCATTCGGAGTTCGTTTGAGTCGATTTGGATCAAGTTTGACCCAAAGTTGACTTTTGTCAACTTGGTCAACTTGTCGGCCAATTCAACCGAACTAGGCTCCTAACGACAAACCTAATATGTCCAAACACTTCCTATAGTCATATAACAAGAATTTATTACATTACCTATATTTATACATTCATCATAATTAATATAGATACATAAATATATATATATATATTTTATATATATATATATATATATATATATATATATATATATATATATATATATATATATATATACACGAACATATATATACATATATATAAATTAGGAAAGGAAACATGGTTTGTGAGTGAACAATGATGTTGGGGCTGCTGGTAGAGGGTCTAAATCAGAGCAATAGAACAATATGAGACTATTAGAGTAATCTATGTATAAGATATTACAATTTATAGCAAAACATATTATATATATATATTTTTTTATATATATATTATATATATATATATATATATATATATATATATATATATATATATATATATATATATATATATATATATAGGCATATATCCTTATATAGGTATATACCCAATATGAAGCTAATGAAGGTCGCACTCGAACCTGGAGTATGTTTCCAAGTCTGAGATCAGAGTCTCGACCCTCACAAATACGCATTTCGAAATTAGGCATTAAGGAGATTAGTATATATATACATACATATATATATCTATATATATATTAAATAGGTAAAACACCATATATGCCTAAAATGGCTAGAAAATATGAATCAAACCCAAGAGTCAAATCCCACAAGTCTAAAACAGCATCCAAGAATCAAAAACTCAAAAATTATCGCATTAAATCCCATGAATCAAATTATCACAAAATTCCTCAAATTCAATTTCAAGGAAAAACCTAATTATACTTGAAAAAGGCAAACAAATAGGTAATAATCTCGCAGATCACTTTCCACAAGTCCAAAATATCATATATAAGTTAACAAGTCAGAAAATATCGATTAAAAGTCGAAGAATAAAAATATCACATTTCTATTCAAAATATTGAACCTGAAAAATCCAATTTTCACAAATCGACCCAAAACGCAAAATACTCCAAACCAAATCACGAAACTTGGCAAATACGTTGGTCTCGACACGTGGGACGTGCTCGGGTACTCCCATGGTTGAAACCGTGTCCGTGTCATTTTCAGAGAATGCGTATCGAAAAATCGATTTCGCGTGTCAAAGAGGGTGTTCACGCTCGATTGCACGTGACACGCGCAACGAGAAGCCTCATGCTCGTGCACACGGCTAGGTAGGGTCATAGGATAGGTCTAGGACATGTCGACATGACACGAAGTCGCATCGACACGACACAGCGGATCGCACAACAGCGTGTGGCCTGCGCGCGTGCGCGTGCGTGCGTGCTCGTGCATGCGGTTCGTCGCTCGTGGCTCGCGCGTCGGGCCACGCCATGACTCGGGATCGTGTTGCTGGGTAGTCTAGCTATAGGGCTACGTGTTCCAACTCCTGGTATGGGTCCTCGATGCAGCGTGTTCACGTACGAAGGCCGTGTCAGCGGCAAATTATAGCCCGAATGCACAGTTCAGCCGACCAGTGCACGCACGATTTCTCCTCGCTCGCTTCACAAAACGACGTGAAATTTAATGGGCATGTGGGCAGAGCTTTCCCTTACATTCTCGTAAAATTTCACGCAAGGCGGAGCTCTATGCGTCGAGTTATGACGCACGGACTGCAGGGCATGCACGGGACCGTGCACGCGTGTCCGTGTCCGTTCGAATGCCAAAATTGTGTCGATTTTCGATCCGTCTTCACGAAAGTTGTTACAAATCATATAAGGAAGGATTTCGTGAAAATAGAATCAAAAAAGAATACTTTTCAATTCTAAGTGGCATTTTGCCGAACACGTGCAACGTGAGACCGATAAGTGTCCGATACCGCTATCAAACGAAACCAAAATCCTACGAAACTTCATACACAGATCAAGGGTGCCTATATGGATACAATAATGAAGAAAATTTAGGAGAAATAAAGGTATATCATGATTTACCTATTGAGAGTCGAAATCTTAATAAAGGTATTCCCCGAGCACTTTGTCGGCCGATTTCTCCCAAGCAAATGCCTCCTCCTCCTTGCTAGCAGTACTCCAGCAAGATCTTCTCCTTCCTATGATAACAAAAGACTTCGTTTAGGGAGAAATGGACTCCGGATGCAAAAGTTGGGATTTTTGGAGAGTGGAGGCTAGGGTTTTCTCTTAGGTGGCTATGTGTTTACAAATAAGAGGGGAGGGGGCTGCCTATGGCCGGCCAGCTATAGGGGGGTTAGGGTTAGGTTAGCACACGGGCCTAGGCTCACTATGTTACTAATAAAGCCCAAGTCAAAAAGGCTTTAAAAAGGCTAACTAGATATGACTTAAAAATTCATTTAAATCATTCTAAAAATAACTAATAAATTCTAAATTAAATCTAAATGATGAAAATTAATTCTAATTACGGCATTAGGTTTCTAGTCATGGTTGGCTAAGGTCAATCCACTTATACTACCAAAATACTAATTCAGCTACCAATCAAACCGCACAACAAGCAATTTAATTAATAAATTAAAAAAATTCAAAGTAATACACAATGACTAAAATACCCTTAGCCTAGAAATAGGTAATTAGCCAATCTAGTCACATGGTCGAGTCTCCTTGGTCATTTTTAGTCTCTAAGTTAAGCAGTCTCTAGGGTTAAGCTAGCAACAACCAAAATCATAATTCACCCATCTAAATAATATAAAATAAAGAAAGAAAATCACCAAAAATCATAATATGATTTAAATATTATTATTAAATAATAAAAATTGCAAAAGTTCAAAATTATCCTCATTTTAGAAAAGTGGTAGTTACAGAAGGCTGTGCGATCGTGGCAGAAATCGTCTTATAAATGTGAGTAGTGTTGAACCCTTCGAAGATCCTTTAGCTTCATGCTTAAAATAAAGGATAATATGCTATGTTTCTTACTGAGTTGCTTAATAACACCTTGAATGGAATTCAGAAAGATAAAAAATCACCTGAACGTAAACTGTTATTGCTAGATGAATTGTATGCTTGTACAATATTGTGATGAAATACATGACATGTGAAGCAAAGTCCCAAATACTTGGGCGGTGAGCATATCGAGCCTTAGCTCGATGAATAGATGGTAACACAGATGTTAAGACCCAAGAACTGGGCAGTAAGTATGCTCGAATTATGTCCAAATGAATGTATGCTAAAACAGATGCTAAGTCCCAACGGATTGGGTGGTGAGTACATTGAGTTGGTTGGAAAGATGTACTGTATCAAAGATGTTGCAAAGGGATTGGGTAACAATATTCTATTATTCTGTCACCGATGTAGAATGTTGATTACGCCAACACCCTGGAAAGATGGCAAGATGGCAACATAAATGAGAATGGTGGCTGAATTACTTAGTTTTCTTTATCATGCATTATATGTTTTTTCTTAGATAAGTTACATATACTTGCATGGTCATGGAAAACTTGTATACAAAGTAGTTTCCAGAACGATAATCCACAACCACGGACCCGGTTCATCCTAGGGGGAACAAGGATGGTGTCGACGTACAGACATCGATATTTTGGGACTTGCAGTGGGAGATTGCTACCGTCCACTAAAAGGACGCTGAAATCCCATGGTGCTGAAGTAGTAGCACGGTGTTTCGAAAACCTTCCATGGATTTGTACCCCATTAATAGTTAGCCATTCGCCTGTAAGATGGTCCAAGATGGCGTGTCGCCAGTGACCTTCATATAGATAGGTCCAGTGCTAATGATGTCTTATACAGGCAGAGTAAGTTATTACTTAAATACAGGAAAGGATATCGGCTGTTGGTAAGAATCACCTGAACGGTGATAATTATATTGAATCATGATATTGTTTCTAACAATGACTTGTACAGGCTGAGTAAGTATTATAAATGTACAGGATGGCTACATGACCGTGGGTAAGAATCACCAAAGGGTGATAACTGCATGCTTTAAATTATATTGGCTATGAGATTTGCATGCTTTATTTCTTGTCAGCTATAAATATGAAATTGACCCTAAGGCAACGAGAAAGACCACTGTTAATAATATTCTATAACATGATTACTTAGTGTTATTTTCTTACATGAGTTGGGCTAGCCCCGCTCGCCAGTTCATTAATGATGTACTGACCCATGTTGTGGGCAATATTACAGGTGCTTGTTTATGGGGGAAATCGTTCGATCAGTGCTTGGCATCGATGATTCGGATGGGTGTGTAGAAGCTCTTCTTTCAAGATAATATCTTCTGCTATACGGGACATAATGTATGGAACAGTGTAACTTAGTTGTACCAGTAAGATTGTAGCCAAATTGGCAAGTTCATTGTAAAGAAGTCGGTATATTCAGTTGTAGCCTAAAGGGGCAAGTGTATATATTCAGTTGGCTAATCAAAATCTTGTAATCAGTTGTAAACTCTGTATTCTGATGCAAGTCTTGTAATCCATTGTAATTATCAATAAATAGATATGTTTCTTCAATATCTTGTGTGACTTTAATTTATCTGCTTGGTTTTGCTGCCCTATCGTTGTTTTCTGAGAAATACCAGAAACTGTAGTGGTTTTGCCTTGTACAAGTGCAATATGTACGGCATCACGTCCAGTGGCTAGATTTCGATCTTCCGGGATCGGGGCGTGACAGAGTCCATGGTTCCTCCTCGAAGCATTCCAGTATATGATCTTCCTCTTCCTCGAAAGTGTAGTGTCCTGCTTCTAGCGGTTAACTATATAAGGCTTGTGGCTTGATTAACTCGGTCGAAACCAAGTATTGGGGAAACTTACCGTCGGCATCGAATCGATCACGAACAAATGCATAAGAACATTTCCAACTAATGGATCAGTCTCTCTTAAAATGAGTCCAAAAATTTTCTCTAGATATTTTGCTGATTTTGTTGCTTGGTTTTGATGGATGCTTTTCTGAATGGTTTTTAATGATTTGATTCTTGCCCTTTTTATCAATTTTTATTGCATTCATTCTTAAGAATTCTGAGAGAAAAGAACATAATGAGATGGAGTATTAACCAAACTTTTGGTGCCATCGCAGGTGGACGCATGACGGAAAGCTAATCGCACAAGTGTTCCTTTTCCTCTCGACAATTCTCTAATTGGTGAGTATGGATTCCCTGTGGTATTTGTCCTTTCTCCGCTACTCCTTCATGCCAACTAAATAAAAAATTTTGTTGCCTTGCTACATCTGTTGATCGATAAAAAATTCATTAACGCCATAAGTAAATACCACTAAGAAGCTAGTGAATTGAACATTAAATGAATCGATTATACTGTTAAAACTAATAAATGAATGAAATGCCACATGATCCTATGAGATGATGATTGTTTCTATAAATAGTAAAATATTACGATAACTGTAGGAAATGAAATGAATTGATGCCTGAGGCGATGAACATGAAATACTGAGAAATGAACATGTTGTCTCCTTACGACAATATTACTATACACACTATACTTATCGAGTCGGACACACATTCGCATGATCAGGGACAATTTGTGCATAAGGGGTAATTTGTTTCCTCGAGCGGTACCTGAGGTGCCGAGACCGACTAGGCCTAGGAGGAAATGTAAACATACTTTAAGGGTACGTGGTATCGGTACATTCATTCGGGCTCGTAAACTGGTGAATGGTGTATCGCATACTGTTCAAAGTCCTATATGGCAATGTCTGAAATGGTGAAATAACACCGGTGCTCATGTTGTAAAGATGTATGCTAATCAATGTCTTATGTAGGGGCGGTAAGTATTATATCATATATCTTATGCAGGTATGTTGGATCGACAGTGGGTAAGCATTACATACTCTATAACTACTATTTTAAGTTGAATGAATATAATTTTTAAATGCTGCTTGTCCCTAATATTTGATCTCCTGATTTAAAAATGCTTATCATAATTACAAATTTTGGTTTAGCTGAGTGAGACAAAAGGGGATCACCAGTACATTTTTATATTGTTCTAAACCCTCCTCCATATGTACTGGATAAGGTGCGGGCGCAAGCGAGAGATAAGGCTTTTTGAGTTGCTGCTATTTTAAAGTTGTTTTCCATAAAGACGTACAAAGTATTGCAGAGTTTCAAAGATTGTTGCTTTGATTTTCAAATGTAATAAAGGGGCATAATGTATGGAACAAGAAGTTATTTGATGACAACTTATCGGTTGTTTTCTTTTCATGAATAAATGTAAGCCGGAACGACATTTCAAAGAGTACTGAAATAAATTGTATCTTGCTACGATTATCAATAAAAATTAAATATTTCTTCCTAGACTACGTACCCAATGTATCTGTGTTGTGGCTATGTTTTTGAATATTTCAAAATAACACAAATATGAATATTCTTGCCTTGTACAAGTGAAACATCAGACTTGTACGGTATCATGCCCTAGCGAAGACGAATGATTCGGTATAAATTAAAGCAAGGACGAATGATTACTCGAATCGGGATGTGACAGGAAGGGTGTGCCGATGTCATATTGACTGATAGAACTTTTCTGAATACTTGACCAAAACTTGTATCGGAGTCCCAAGTGGTGGATTTAGATGAGTGAGAGTGTGTCTCAGCTTTGCCTTCCAAACTTTTTGGGGTTGTTGGAGGTGTTACAAAACCTAGCCACAGCGAGTACGGTGGTAGTAGTCCCGAGGCTTCCCTTTTGGAGCAGAAAGACGTAAGTGAAGGCGTCGTCCCTTACCGTAGTTTAAGTCCTTGATGTTGTTCAAGTCGTAATCCATCTTTGGATGAGGTGTTTGGCTTGAGCAGTATAACAATAAATTTGCATCTTGCAGTTATTGGGTTCTAGTTCGACAGGGGTAAGCTTTTGATGATGTTCTACCCGACCGAAGATGATGGGCTACTGGTCTTTATTTTTTGCTAGAACCACGAAGCAAGATCCCCAGGGTAGAAAGACCCGGTTTATCATATTTGTTGGCACTATCTGTGTTTGTAGTAAGCCCAAAGCGTTGTTTATAGTATAAGTGACGTTCCACTATGCATGATTAGAATAATTCAAAGACAGTGCTTATTGATAAAATATGGAATTTTGTTACTGGGGATTGTATCGTCCAGTAATGGTAAATCAGCATTAGCAACTATACATTCATCTTACCCATAATCCATGACTGCTATAGGTGGAGGCTTGGGAGCTTTGCCTCGTAGTTTGACGACTAGAGGTGCCTAGGTCCTCGTGGTGGGCTGTCCCAATTTTGATGACGGTCGTGGAGCTCTCCTGTACAGTTTGACTACAAGTGGTTCCTATGGTTTTCCATGCAATTTGGCGACAAGAGGTTCTTGAGTCACCCTAGGAAGTTTGACTGCTAGGGGAGCTGATGTGTTGGAGGCTCGTCCCTTGAGGCAAACATTTAGAGGTTCGTCAAAAGTCACTTCCACCTCTGCCTCATCGTCGACGTCTGTGTCTTCTTCCTCTTGACGGACCAATTTATAGAGATATACATCAGCATAATAGACTTCAATTCCTTGAAGGTGTCTATATCAGCCAATTCTGTCTTAAACATCCCATCGGTGGTGACATACTTTTTGTACTGGTGGAGGGTAGACGGTACCATCATGTATTTATGTATCTATGAAGGCCCAAGCAAGACGCTATAGGATACTTCAGCATCGATGACATAGTATGTCACTTCTGTTTGCAAATTGCCTACTTGACATTTCAAGCGAATCTTCCCTAGAGGACTGCTTCTACCGGCATTGAAGTCGTTGATGGTTGTATTTGACGGAGGCAACCGGTACATAGGTATATCCAACGTCTGAAGCAAGCTTCATGGGATAAAACTGGGGGAGGATCCCAGATTGATATGCATACGATCAAATTTAATGGCATCAATATACCCTATGTAGTACAAAGGTCTATTATGCTTGTTATTTTTCAGCAACATGCCTTACTAAGAGAAGGTGATATTTGGGATCGTTTCAACCACACTATGGCAATGTGGGCAGGCTGTAGGATTTTCTTCAGTTTATTGGACCTGACTGAGGAAATAGTCAATATGTTGCTATGCCTCACTGAGGGCATTCCATGTCTCCTTGGAGAGATGGAGAAGCTCAATGAATGACAACTTTGCTAGTTTATTGGCAAGTTGCGCCAATATATAAAAGTCGTAGGACTTGATCGCTCATACCGCAAATTCTTTCGCCAGAGGTTTATCGAAGTGAGTCTCCTTCTGTTTTGATTTATCTGTCGCAGAAGGCTAGGACGAACGTACATCCGAATTATGTGGTGTAGTAGTTGTAGCTGGGGTAGGTACATCTTCCTCCGGAGTAGGGTTGCCTTCCCGCTGGTATGACAAACCTGAGCGGGTGACAACCAATGCATCGTCAGTTATGGTAGAAATCATGCGACACGATTTAGACTTCTTTTCTTTGGTGGGACGTGCCATATGTTTCATTACGTTTGGAAGGAAGATCAGGATGGAAACACATGACTTTGCCTCATGGCGTCGTAAGTAAAACCAGACCCTAAGCGTTGTCATGGGCCGGTGGGAGGTTAACGACCTCCATTGTCGCCCGTCTTGGGCCTCCATCGTTGGAAAGATAGAGAAATGCAGGGTCACCATGTTTACAGTAACCGTTTTGTCCTCATAGTCAAGTGAGAGGTCTTTGGCATCAATCACCCCTCAAGGCTGCCTGGTGGAAGCGCTCGATGTAAGCACGGATGGGCTCTATTTCTTTTTGTACATTGTCCATGAGAGAGTACATCGTTATATCCATTCCCCCTTCATAGAGTCGGTACAGAAAGAGTCTCTTGAGATCCTCATAGGATAAAATTCAGTTATCAGGGAGACTGCAGAACCATTCATACGCCACCCCCTGCAATGCTCCAATGAAAAGATTACTGAATAGGGCGTCATCCTTTGGAAAATACCCCGTCATGGAGGCAAAATATGTAATGAAGCAACGGAAAGACTCTTTTCCATCGAATGGAGTCAAGGACTGTGGTTTATACTTGGGAGGGTAAACCACATTATTCCACTCAGGAGGGTATGATTGTCGAATCCCAAGTTTTTGGAGTGTCTTGCGTGTGTCTTTGGCGTCAAAACAAGCGTGCAACTCCCTAGAGCCTCTTGTATATCCAATGATACCTAGGGGACAGAGGACCATGGCAGGGTAAGTAGTAGGTGGAACCTGGGAGGGTGCATTAAATTCCCCATTCATCCCCGAATCTTGGCTCACTGGAGCAGGGACTCTTGGTGGCAATCTATCCTTGAGCTCTATGACCACCTGGGTTAACACTTGCATGGATTCGTTTAACGTATATGGACCTATTTTGAGAGCCTCTACATGGTATTGGAGGTTTGACCCCTCGATGCTTCTCGTATTGTTACCCCTTGTCATGTATACCAATAATAGGTTGTGGAAAGTAGATAGTGCAGTGGATCTTTCGCTCACCGGTTCCGACCCTTGAGCTTTGTCGTCGTAGGGAAAGACTGGCAGATTAGTATCATCCTCCGAATCCAGGGTATTGCTACCCCAGCCTGCTGATAATACGTACCCTAGATGCATCATGGTCGGTCCCATCTGGTGGATGGAGGGGTTGACATAGAACATTAGGGGTGTGCTACCCCCCAGCTCGTGCTGTTGGTGAAACGGCAATCTCCTCTGAGGAGGACTTGGTTTTTGACCGGGTGTGTCGAAACACACCCATACTGGGCACTGCCAGCTTGCTGTCTCAAGGTTGCTCTTAAACTCTCTAGCCGAGATAATAGGGTTTTTGGAACTCTTTTTCAGGGAAGGAGAGTTCCATGTAGCATGACACGAGGCAACAGGCAATTCGTCCTCATCCTCTATGGGCACCCTTTTTCTAAGACGTTGTCGGAAGGATGCTGAAGACTGCAGTCATTAGAAAATAGACTGCCTTGCTAGTAGAGATGCTGCTTTCTGGCTAAAGTAGCAGTTGATAATGATGTTAGCACAAGTATGTCCTGGAACGGGCACTTCATGCGTGATGATTATCTCTTATGTTTTGCGCTTGTAAAAAATCACGTTACGCAAGTCAGATGGAGAGATGTTCACATTTACGTCCACTTCATATGCACAGCCAAACTGAGCGCATGGGTGTACTTGTGAATGGTGTGTGCCCTAACGTAATTCTGGTGCATGAGATACGACTGGGTCAATGATAGGAGGCAGTTTATGAGGCAGATCCACTTCACGCGCACAACCGACCTACGCACATGAGCCTGTCATCATAATATTCGCCAACTGGCTTGGTTCCTGTGTATAAGATGTGCCAAGTTATAGGGGACTTTAAGAAATGACTCATTTGAGGCGTAGGAGAACCTAAGTCATCTCTGTACAGCTTGTCGTCAGTTGTACGTATTATTGTCAATACAAGCTTCTGGCTTGCTGTTGGCATAGCATGTTGAGCGCGCTAGCTCGTGCTGCCTTGGACTTCTTCGTACTACCCTTCGAAGGTTCATAGTACTCAGGATTCAAATTTGCCTTATCCCATGGGCAAGTAATCCTATCAAAAATGAAAGATGTTCCTTGCGTTTTAGGCTCCATGCGTGAAATATGTGTTGTGCCTTTCCTTTTGTGCTACACCTTCGACTTGGGATGCGTAGATTGGGGAAGGCAATCTATGTTGCGCTGCCCAGATTCTTCGGCTGACTAAGGAGCAGCAATAAGAGTTCCTACTAGCCCTTTGAGTATGCCCAAGTCCTGGGAAATTTTGGGCACATCCTCTTCACCTATGCTGCTTGGCACGGTGGTCTTAGGCCCCCAAGTGCGGCGAGTCTTCTTCGGCTTTGCTAGCCATTTTGAGGGACTCGTGCTGCCTTCAGAGAGCATGTCCTCAAAAGCTTGCTGATTGAAACATACCATCAGTATATTTTGAGAGGACCCGAGCATATTGTTGTCAGTTTGTGCCACTACCTTCTCGTCAAATGAGAAAGACGTCCACAACAGAGTCACCAGTTTGTTCACTATGGACAAAAGTTGAAAAATATTTTATATTAATCAAATGAGAAAACTATAAAAGAACTCCTAAACGGAAGATCTAAGTACAAGTTGATTCTGGAGAAGTGTGACGATAAAGATTGAACACTGTAGCGGTTCCTTTACTCCGTTCACGATCTGACGATGAGAAGAACTTGCTCCGACTCTTTGGATGCCTGTGTGTAGATAATCTGGGGTTGCCAATCAAGATACCAAATAAAGAAAAACTCCTCCTATTTATAGGCTAATAGAATGAGATACCCATGCGCTCATGGGTTTTTGGCACGCAGGAGTGCTGCGCGCATGAAGATGGGGCTGAATCTATTATAATTGCACAGTTGAGATGCGGATGAGCTGACACGTGGTAGTTTTTGGGATATGTTTGTTGTTGAGATCATGGGTGGTTGATACCCATTCATAAGCAAGACTGAGTCAATGACATGTGGCGCGTGCACATTGCTCAAATATCTCATTTTGTTAAAACAAAATAGATTTAACTATTTTCGAGAGGCAATGAGCTCTTGTTGGCCATGTGGTGTCATTCGGCCAGTGCTGCACTTGTCGAGGATATGCCTATTTGAACTCTACTATGGAAGCTATGCTTTGGAGCTCCAAGGTAACTATGCTTTTGTGTTCCTTGAAGACCTACTTTTTGACTGGATTGATAATGAGTATTTGTCAGCCATTTGGCTACTGACAACTGATAGATGACATCTGACATCTGACATATGTGTCAACGTGCAATAAATGCTTTAGTGGCAGCTTGGGGTGCTTGCAAGGGTATGCCTTTGAGGCAAGGCTCCAAGAGGCTGTACTTTTTTGGAGCTGCGCCTTTTGTGGACTCTTGTGTCCCATTAGGTTGCGCTTTCAGGGATGCGCTTTTTAGAGTCATTTGGGTCGAACTCCTAAATTTTTGCTACTATATGGGGCTCGAGAAGTGATGACTTTGACCAAGGACTTTCTAAAAAAGATCATTAATGAGATTCATTGCATGAATACAAGGTTCAGCCAATCAACTCGGATCCTTTGAGTGGATGCTACTTGGCACATGGTTTTGATAGCAAATGACCTATAAATAGGGGTGTCTTTAGGGCACAACTCATTCATGCACCCTCTCCCCTACTTCATGTCGGAGATGATGCTATACCTCGATGACTGCGAGCCTTTTTCTTGGCGAGTTTGGCAAAAATTGTGCCAGTCATGGGCTAGGATTGCAGATCTCTTTGTTTAAAGAAGTGGCGAGTTTGATAAAGGAGTTTCTAAGATGAACTTAGCTGACTATGGGCAGAGTTGTCCCTATTCATGCAGCATGCTAGCTGTGTTTTGCCCCGAGACGACGTCGAGTGCCAAGATGTTGAATACATGCTCTTAGATTGATTACCATTTCGAACCATGTTCAATCAATACCTAGAAGCTACACAGAGGAGCTGCGCTTTTCTTGGCCTATATTGTATGTGCAGAGGAGTGACATTTTTTCTTGGCATGCATTATATGTTGTACTTTTATTGGCGTAAATTGTATGTTGCGCTTTTCGTGGCATACATTGTGTGCACGGTAGGTAGATAGCTTATTTGTGTAATCAGAATGAAAAATTTGTAATAGACTTCCACTGTATGACTATCAATGAAAATCATCTCATTTATGCACTTTTTACCAAATTGTGTACTGTACTTTTTTCAATACTATCTTATTTATCTGTCTGTGAAAATTTAATGTGCGTAGTTGTTATTGTCCATATAGGGCTGCGCTTCATAACTCTATGCTTATTTGCCCATAGTATTTTTGTAATTTTCTATGCTTCTACAATTTAGAAGTCAAAGGCGGTAAACTAATATGGATGAGATCTTATTTCATGTAAAATCCTAATTCGCAGGCTCGCTTGGTACAATCATGTAACCAAGATGATTTAATGTTTGACTTACATGGGCCACCAGAAAAATATATCACACCCCAGTTCCAAAATCCATAAGGACTAGAACACGTGTCATGCCAGTAGACACACTCCATAGGTATACCCAATTTAGTGGACCAAATGGAAAGTATCTTAAGCTGTAAAATAACATATATATATGGCAGTCACAAGAACTAAACTCATCCACAGATACAAAGAACCACAGAATAGTAACAAGGCATATCGTGCTGAACAAATACTGACTAATGTCAAATAGAAATAAAATAGTCACATGGAGAAAAAATCTATGGATATAAGTCTCAAAATGAATGTAAAAGAACAATACAAGTCTCAAATAAAAAAGTAATCACTACAAGTCTACAATTCTAACATAAAATTTAATAATAAAAATGTCTACTCAGATGCAACCTCGTCTTCCTCAGCTGGTGCAAAAGAAGAGTAAACTTCCGGTACGTACTCCTCAGGAAAGATCTCGTCACCTATATTTGGAAAAAATTAGGTCCTTAAGGGACATAGCAAGGCACATAAAATACATGATAAAGTGCTGTAAATAAAACATTTTGGAGTGACTAAACAAAACTGACATGATGCTTTGAGACAGTGTTCGCAAGCGCAAACATGTCCAAACTAAAAGACATCCGGATCTGGCGTACGTATAGCCATAGCTCTGGTACTGGAGCCTCAACGGTAACTAAAAAGAATCACGGATCACATGAAACAGTTAATCTCT
The DNA here is from genome assembly GCA_029216955.1 of Iris pallida. Classification (NCBI taxonomy): domain Eukaryota; kingdom Viridiplantae; phylum Streptophyta; class Magnoliopsida; order Asparagales; family Iridaceae; genus Iris; species Iris pallida. The sequence goes on from JANAVB010013999.1 coordinate 5,872,436, forward strand.
CTGAATAAATATATGTACATAATACAAATGTATAGTGCATAGCATATCCTGTGCAAGTATTAGTTGTCCTCAACTCTCAAAAATTAATAAGTTGCTTCCACAAGTTACCGTTCTGACCTCTATTTAGACGACAAATCCTATGACACACATCTACATAGAAAAATAAAATGACAATACCAACCCTATCCTACAGTTATCAGAAAAATTTGGTATCCCAGGTAATGAAGCTCAAGTATCAGGATAATATATGTGTCAATCACGTGTCGTATCCTACAGGTCTCAATGGAAAAAAATCCAAAGATCTTAGGAAGGCTCTAGATATCAATACTAGACAACTTAATAGTTGAATGCATCCGGATGAAATACGGAAGCACGCATTTATATATCCACTATGGTCCATGATAACAATATAATAAGAAGAAAATAATAAACAATGATATAACAAGAACTGACAATAACAAGGTGCACTTGCCTGATTCCGAAGTGTGAAGATAAAATGTCTCTCTCGTGCCCAGGCCTCCGGAATCCAATGCTCACAAATAATTGATTAACTACTTTATGTATTTAACCATGAAACTTATAATATGACTAAATTATCTAAATTATTATTACTAACCATAAATAATCATGTCCAAAGACCTCATGGAACCATAAAATTCATACACAACAACACACATATTTCTATAAGACATCGGCACCTACTTTTACGGTTTTTGACTTCCAAATTTTTGGTTAAATCCTACTTCAAGGGCATGAATATAAATCATCTAAAATTATAAAATAATAATTTTCACACAATTTATATGAAATTAACCTCTAAATTTCAGATTTAGAATTTTAAGAAAAATTCATGGCTAGTTGACTTCTATGTGAGCTACTCTATCCGAAACTTGTCGGAACATCCACAAACTTATAATATGACTTAAATAGATGAAATAATATATTAAAATATAACTAATACTGATTATTTTAAGAAAATAAACTTGGATTCAATGGTCAAATTAATCACCAAGTTTTAACTATTCTATGTCAGCAACTTACCCGAAAAGCTAGTATTTTGACCCATATTTTTTCTGATCAGATCTAAGATAATAAATATGAAAATATATTTAAAAATCATACTTTATAGTAATAAACCTACATTAAGTTTAGTTTTAAAAAATTCTAACAATTTTCTAAAGTCTCGCATCTATGGTGCTCAAAAATAGTCCTACCATAACCCAATTTCTCAACAATCCAACATGCAATTTCTAGAGATAAAATAAAAGATAAAAGAGATCAAATATAATTTACATAATATTTAAATCATATTTCCTACATAATTTGTAGCATGGGTTTTGAGATGGAAAAAGATAAAATATTTATAGAAATCCTTTGCTAGATGGGTTGTGGGTGCTCCTCCTTGTCCAAATTTCTACCTTTCCTACTTTGCTTGCTTGTTAGTCCCTTCTTTATGGGTTTGAAGGTGTTGGAAATGATTTTTGATGGTTGGATGGTGAATATGTTGCTTCTAGAATTTGTTTTGAGAAGTTTAATGGAAGGAGGATGAAAAAGATAAATTTTGTGGAGGAAAGAGAGGTTGTTGATATAGAGGATGATTATGGTGGGCTATTAGGGCTTAGGGTGCTGCCAAATTTTGAGAAGGAGAGGGGATGGGGGTCGGCTACAATAGGGAGAAAGAATAATTTAGTTAGGGTTAGGGTTTGGTGAAAGTTGGTATATATGAGCTTTTGTGGGTTTGCATGTAAATAGGTTTTGGAAACCTATTCTAAGTAGCTAGAGAGTCCTTAGAGAGAGAGTTCCAGACCCCCGAGCAAGGGACCCGCTTAGTAGATGAGTATATTGTGGATCTTGGCCGGCTTAGCCGATTTGCTGAGGGTAGGGCCAGAGACTCGGAGGCTAGAGCTAGGAGGTTTCGCCAGGGACCGAATCATGAGATTCACATCTTGGTTACTGCCATTGGTGCGATTACTTATGCAGGGAGGGTCTCTATTGCCCACAGGGTAGAGATTGACCTAAATCTCCATCCAAAGAGAGATCATGATGATGTACGTGCAGGCAACTCTATAGGGGGTGTGAATAGAGAATGTGTCGATAATACCCAATTAAAAATTAACTCTATTCAAGTCCAACCAACAAAAATAATAATCAGATTATAAGTGCGGATTATAAATAGAGATTAGAGAAGCATACGCAGACAGAACAGTTTTTAACCTGGGTTCCCTCATGGAGGACTAGTCCAGGCCTGAGAACTCTAGCTCAGGATTGAAATCCACTATTTATGAAATAGCGTACAACCACGTGCCTTTACTTAGAAGAGCACGCCAACTTCTTACAGATTCGCGGATGGAGAAACTTGGAATTGTCTAAGTGACTTCTTTTGAAACTCTTGCACACAAACTTTAGTTGACTCACAATGAGCACCTTGGGGGCTTGGAAAGTTTTATGCCTAGTTAGATGAGAAGAATACGCTCTTAAATGTATAGGCTATAGGAGAAGAGAAGATGAGAAGATTGGATGATTGAAAATGAGAGAAATCAAGGCCTATATATACTAGTCCAGAGAGGCAGAGTTTGGCCAGAACTCTATCCCAAATATTCAAATATTTAGCCGTTGGACAACTAGAAACCAGCAAGCCCTAAAAATTAGGTCCTTAAATTAAGGGGACAGAGTTCGGCCCGAACTCTGTCTCCTAGGGGACAGAAAGTTCAAGTGGGCTATTTGGGCTTGGCAGGTTTTGGAGTTTGTTTGGTGGTGCTTGGGTATTAAGTCTAGGGTTGAGATACTCAGTACGACTCAACTTACAATAGCCAAGATTCAACAAAAAGTAAAAGTACAGTCTCAGAGTACAAGTAACAACAGTACTGACGAAGCAATCATCGATGATATCTATATTGAACTGATATGTGATGACGTTATGTTTTTGGAGCTTGATGGAGCTTGATGTGTCAAGTTGGATTATACCTGATATCGTCATTGTTAATTATCAAGATTAGGTTGACTGCGATCCAGTTTGGGTCAACAATCTATCCCATTTTGATAATTGATAAAAATACGATATTTGTATGTCGCAACATTCATACCTGGACACATAGCTCCTCCATAGATGTACAAGACAATAGCTCCCCCGTAGATGAACACGTCGGCTCCGGCGTAAATAGATATGTCATGAAACAAGTTCTAACCCAAGCAAGCACAACATAATATATAAAAAAGCTCAAAGCACATATCAAGTATTCCCAAAGAAAATATCAAGTATTCTCCCCCTTTGTCATTTAGCAAAATTAAAAAAATAATGGCTCCCCCATAAAAATAGACAAAGTCAGTATATGAAATCACAGAAGTAGGAACCATAATCGTAAATAGAGAAAGTGCTAGCAGTTTTATATCTCAATACTGAACCAATGTGTATAGTTTTGAAAGAAAATACAATGCATGAAGGAAATAGAAATACTACAACTCAAAGCTTAAAAACTACTACATAAAGCAAAATGAAACTATAATCTAACATCAGCAACATCAGCAGGTAATAGACCACGACCATCATGGAGCACGGGATGGACCAGCAGAGTCTGAAGGGTCGCTGGCAGAGCGACGAGGGTCAACAAATGCTGCATCCGGGTCCAGATACCGCCTGACCCATGTGTCATCAATACGGTAACCTTCGCAAGAAGGGTCCCGCACTATAGAAAACGACATAGTATGATAGGTGGCCAGGGTGTAATAGAGGTCGTGCAGCGAGTTGCTAATAGCACTCATCTGAAGGGTGGTGCGGTAGTACAACTGAGTCCAGCGGTCATCTTCCAAACGGAAGCGGTCGTGCAACACCGCCTGGATGGAGTCAAGAGTAGCAGGAGGCTCGGGTTCAGAAGTATCAGGTACATCAGATACAGAGGATGCAGCAGCAGCAATAGTCCTACGTGCCTTGGACAGAGAGGCAGGGGTAGGTAGGAACTGACAGTCATCAAGAGAGATGTTGAAGGCATGGAAATTCTTTGGCAGATGCATGGCATAAACCAAGGATTTTAGTTTCGGTCTCGCATGAATCATCCAGTTCATCATCATACGAGGGAAGTTGAATGGAAGACAAAAGTAAAGATGACATAGAGCCGATATCTCAAGATTAGTGACTTCATCGATGGATCCTATTCTGGGCAAGATCGAGGAAAAGATGATCCGATGGAGTTCATAAAAATAGTTGTTGAGATATTTGGTTCGAAGCTTGCGAGGACGTGTGTTAAAAGAATACAACGCATCCTTGAAACCCTGAAGAGTGGTATCACCGAGAAATTAGAATTGTCGGGTATCAACAAGTTCTTCCCAAGTGTTGGGTTCCGGGAGGTCAAGGTAATCGGCAAGTTCAAAATCGTCAAAAGATATGTCAATTCCGGCAACACTGGAATAAATCCTAGTATCGTCATGAGTTAAATTATAGTGAAACATCTGTATGGCATTAATATAGACAAGACATAAAGTTGTGACGAGTTCATCTAGGCATAAATCGTAAAAAAGTATGTCACTTGCCGAAAAAATTGTGAAGTTTATCGGATGGCCCGGGAACACACTACGTGAGCGAAAGTCCGTGTACCACTCATTGGATGCATCCAATGATACAAAAATTTGCTCATTGTAGGTGTTGGGATTTGGTGGAGGTGGTAGATTGAACAAAAGATGACAAGGAGGAGGAGGAGGGTTAGATGAAGATGCTCCCTCACTTCTCAACCTCTTTCCTCTACCAAATAACTTTGGATCCACTGATAAGGAAAAGATGAATTTGAAAGAGATGAAAAATAGGAGTTATACCTCACAAAAGTGGTTGGAGATGGAAGAGATCCACTAAAAACCCTTAAATCTTGAGTTTGGGGAAAGATAGCCCTAAGATTTAAGTTTTCTAGGGTTAGGTTTTAAGGAGAAATGGTTTAGATGGACGTAGAAGAAGAGAAAAGTGATATGCGAGAGAGAGAATTTGGGTATATGAGCAATAGGGCCAGCAGGTCAGGTTAAATAGTGGCCGTCACAACAAAAATTGGATGGCCAGGAGCAGTTAGGGGTTCTGGAAGCAGGCACACAGAGTTCGGCCCGAACTCTGCGTAGGGCAGAGTTCGGCCCGAACTCTGTGTAGAAAAGAGTTTGGCCCGAGTTCTATAGCTCTGGTTCCAGAACATAAAAGGTTTTAAAAATGAAAGTTTTGATAAATTTGAAATATTGAATGTTACAAGCCATAAAACTAGTGTAGCCATATAATAAATATTGTTTAAAACGATGATCATCTGTCACGACCCGCACCCACTGTGAGGGTATGAGTACGTAACGACGCCCAGCCTACGTCGCAGTGTCGGCGCTAGAGCGCTGTCCTAGGTTACTATCTAACCAGCAACTCACGCAATTATAATGTACTCATCAAGATCAACTCCGAACGGAGGACAAGTATAAGATATTGAACTCAATCACAGTCTAAGCACGATAAGATAAACACAGAAGAACTAAACTAAGAATAGAAGAACAACTACTAAAATTATTACAACTCTCAACAAATCTCAAATACTACACAAGTCTCAAAACTTTTATAACAAGTTCAATCATGGAACAAATGCTAGTCTACTAAACTAAATCCTGATCACTCCTGAGTGTCGGGGCCAAAGGTAGTCATCCCGTCTCTGGGTCCATAATATGTAGGGCATATGTCCTCACGGCAATCATCTGTAAAATTTTTACAGGTCCAGTCAGGACAAGAACGAGTACAACTCATCAAGAAATCCCAATTAAATGACAGAGAACTATAAAACAGTTATAAACAGTTTTATTGATGAAATATGGCAGTTTGTATACAGGTAATGGTATAGAGAAACAGTTAAGATGCAAGAAAAGTAAAGTAAGTAAAAACAAGAGAAGAAATATAGCAATAAGGACTGTAAATAGAAACTAGCTGAACTAGAGCAACATGATATAAGTCTAGAATGTGAATGTAATCAAGTGTAAAACCTAAGTAAAACCAGACAACATAAAATAATACCAGGTGATTCCAGTACAAGATGAGCCCGGTATAAGGTGAGTCCAGTTGGTGATCAAAGGTTCCAGGGTGAGTCCAGCCTATACTCTAACAGTGTGTTTTAAAATATCGGAATCGACATATGAACGGCTGTAGGTAATACGGCACATCACATACCTGGCCGGGTATAAGATGGCTATCATTCCAGTATAATTCCAAGGGAGTGGTTCCAGTATTTGGGTATGTTCACATGCCTATTCCAATATTTCCCCATCCAGCAAGTACAAGTGAATCCAGAAAACGACACGAGAAATCAGGATGAGTCCAGCCAAACATAATGATACCAGCAAAAGATTCCAGGGTGATTCCAGTAGGTGGTTCCAGTAGTGATTCCAGAAGGTGGTGCCAGTAGTGGTTCCAGAAATAGATGCCAGACAGATGGTATGTGTGTCGCATACAGGAATCCAGAAATATCCATACATGTTGTAAGAATCACATAAAACCATCTAGAACTGAAGTACAGTAATTGACAAGTAAATGAAAGAACTATTAGAGAATGTACTCGCCTGTATCCGGTGAATCAGGAGAATATATACTGTCCGAGGAGTGGTGTCTGTCTCCTATAGAACAGTACAAGTCACAACGAGTCCATAATAGTAATAAGATGCACTAAGATGCATACTACAAGAATCTAGGTCAATCTAGACCAAAGTCAACTCTTGGTCAACTCTGGTCAACCCTAGAAGTCAAACTAGGTCAACCAAGTCAAACCTAAGTCAACTAGTCTAATCTAGGTCTAACAAGCCATTCTAGGTCTAACAAACCTAAACAGTCTATTCTAGACTCCAAACTAGGCATACCATGTCATAGCCAACCCATAACTCATCTATATGACACTCTATAAGCCTAACTATAATGCACCCAATATATATATATATATATATATAATCTAATATAGGATACACACATTAATATCTAAAAACACACGTTAACAAGGCTACATAATGTAACTTGAAATACATAACCTATAGCCACTATACAATATCACCCATACCCTATATCATAATATAATACCTTATATCATACATATACATTAACACACAACATTATCTATAGGAACATATATATATATATATATATATATATATATATATATATATATATATATATATGAAAAGAGTGAAAGGGGAAACATGTGAATATTCAAAGTGTGTGTGTGTGTGATAGGATAGTGTATTGATACATGAGGGGGGTCATGTGTATATAACAGTGAGGCAATTACACTAGGGTGTGTGTGTCGAGAGAGGCAATAGGCATGTGCGCTTGTGTGTGATACACATGTGAGTGTCATATACAAGAGTGTGTGTGTCATATGGTATGTGAGAGAGTGACATATATATTTACTAGTGTATGGGTGAAGAGGGTTATACATAGGTGTGAGAACTTGTGTGTGTGCTAGTGTAACATGAGAATGAGGGTAAAGGGTGAGACACTTGTGTGTGAGGGTGTGTGTGCTAGAGGATAGTGAGCAACTGTGAGATAAGAGTGTGCAACAGTGAGTGAACTCATGCAAAACAGTGAGGAAAAACTCAGACATCAGTTTAATAGTTCCAAACACTTAGTTTAAAAGCCCAAATCTCAGATATCACATAAACCATTCACAGATTTCTAACATGAATCTAAACAGTTCTCACATAACTACCCAGATATAAACTCAGGTTTAAAACAGTTGAACCTTTCCCCCTTTCAAAACAGTTCAGTCCTACATGAATCTAAACCCAGTTAAAGCAACTCATGATTGAATTCTCATATTTAACATTACACAAAGTTCATAAACTTAAAAACTCAAAATTCGGTTATTAACATATCAGTTACAGTGTTGCCATAAAACCAAAACAAAATAGTTCAAAAACATACTCATGAATCACATACAAAACCAATTAACAATTCCTAATCTCTGTTCAGTATGAAAGAACATAGAAAAAATCAGTTTAACCAGTTTCTAACTCAGTGAAAACTGAACCTTAAATCAATAAAACAGTCCTCATAATGAATCTCAGTTTTAAGCCTCAAACCACTTCAAAACAGACCCAAATTTGACATACTATTAGATAATACATAGGGGTACACATTAGGGATTTAAACCACACTTTTAACAGCATATATTCGTTAAAATTTGATGACAAAAATCGAGATAAAAATTGGAATTTAGAACAGAAAATAGGGGGCTGAATGTGTGTATCAGTAAAATTAGGGAAAAGGAATTTGAACAGTAAAAATTCGAATTAAACAGTAATTCAATGGTTGGTAAAGCATTTACATGATGTGTACATGTTACACAATTGGTTTGTGTCCACAAAGTGGACACAACGTGTCCATACGAGTTAAAATACAAAACAGTGCACAAAAAAACTGTGCACACAGAACAATCATCGTGCACGGGTGTCGGTCGACCCAGGACACGACACACGACACCAGTGTCCTCGTGCACGTGTCCCTGTGTTCGCCCAGAGTAGGGCTACACACTCAAGTACCTGAAACGTGTCCAAGTGACTCGTGTCCAAAGTTTGGAACGCGTATCAGTGGTCGTTCCTGTGCATGTGTGTGTGTGTGCGACCAGTACGAGAGGAGGAACTCCTCGAATACTGAACCATTCAATCCCAAACATTGGGAGGTTAATGTCAGACATTGCCCTAACATTCACCTCAAAAATCTCGTGTCCACGTGTCCTGTGTAGGTAGAACTCGGTGTCGAGCAGCAGGGCATCGAGACACTGTCTCGTGCTGCGAGTTCGTGTCCGTTTTGGACACGGACACGACACGAAAGTCGACTCAGTCCTCACGAAATCGAAAGCACATGCATAGGGCTACAACCTTGTTTAATTAGTTTTTGAAAATAACAATATTTAATTCTCACAAGCATTTTAACAAACACGTTCTATACAACACTGATACGTGTCCAAAAAGGACACAAAAGGATACGAAATTCTGGGGATTCCTATTCCTACAGTTAGGTTAGGGCTAGGGCATCCTAGAAATAAAATTAAATAGAAATTTCATGGGTTAGAATAGATTATACCTATTGATGTGCAAAGCTCACAAAAGCCTCAAATGGAATGGTTCTCCAAGCCTCAAAAACTCCCACAAATTGATCCTACTCTGAAATATTCTTACACAAACAGAAAGAACAGAAAAATTAGGTCCTAATGCAATTGATTTAAAGGAAAAAGGAGTTGAAATGGATTTCCTATGATTTTAGAAAGATGGAGGCTCACCTCTTCCAAAACATGCACAAATCCCAATGGAGACTAGCCCTAAATTCTAGGAGAGGATTAAATAGGGGGAAAGGATCAATAGTGGCTGCCATGGGCTGATTAGGGTTAGGTTTGTTTCATGGTGTGGGCCTATGGGCTATTAAGCCTAAGTCATTAATCATGACTTATGAAGTCATAAGCCATATTAGTCAAATCAACTCCAAATCTCTCCAAACAAGTTCCAATGACTTAAACTTCACTAAATTAGGTCAAACCAAGTTTACTTAACCTAACCAAGGGGTCTTAACCTAGGTTAGTCACTAGGTTAGTCTTCTAGTCAACACTAGTCAAAGTCAACCATAGGCCCAAAATCAATTCTACTAAAATCATTAAAAATCACTAAAAATCATAATATAAAATAAATATCCTTAAATAATAATTATAATTATAAAATTTCAAAAATATCCTCATCTAGAAAATTGGGTGTTACAATCCTACCCCCCTTAGAAAAATTTCGTCCTCGAAATTAAAATGATCGTACCCTTCTAGGTTAAACCCAAACAATCAAGGTCAAGAGATAATCATGCAAATAAAATCTTACTGGTCGTGATTCCACAGTCTCGTACAGGGTAGCTACACTATCTAGCAATCACAAACAATATCCTGGCAGGTACTAAGGGAATCACACAGGAAAGTGGGGAGGAAGAATGAGAAGAACAAACCTGCTAACCCATCACCTGCAGCGTCGGTCTCCTCGACCGCCATCGCAAAAGCTCTACCCCTCTGGTGCTGAGCTACAGGTGGCCTAGCTCCCTCATAAGGAGGTACAGCGGGACAATCTATCATCTTGTGAGCACCAGACCCACAAAATAGATAAACCTTCAGCCTCCTCCTACAAGACTCCCAAACATGCCCTGCCTTCCTGCAGTAGGCACAAGTCGGCACCTCGCGGTCCTGTCCTCTATGCTGATGCTGTGCCTGCTGCACTCTTAGTGGTGCCTGTGCCTGTTGAATCTGCACGTGAGGCCTCTTGGCCTGACCTCCGCTGCTGCTACCACCCTGGGAGTCCCGACCCCTCTTCAACTTCAACCCCAGGTCGTCCTCCGCTGCTATAGCCCCAGAAAATATCTCCGCATAGGTAGCATTCCGGTCGCTCTTAGTCAGCGACCGAACCTCTCTAATCAAGCCTCGGCAGAACTTTTTCGCCTTCGTCTTCTCAGTCAAGTCATCTATGAACCGGGCCAATCTACAAAACTCCCCAGCATACTCAGCTACTGACTGGTTCCCCTGAACCAGGCTCTCAAACTGTACCTCTATACCTCCCAAGGCAACATCAGGAAAGAACTGCTCCTTGAACAGCTCCTTCAACTGGGCCCAAGTCTGGCCCTTAACTCCCACCCTGGGATCTGTCTGGTTCCACGCGCGGGCTAAGTCCTGCATCTGACTGCCTGCAGCTTCGATATGGAGTCGATCTGGTATCTCTGCCAACTTGAATATCTTTTCGATATGCTCGATCCAATCGTTCGCATAATGGATGCCCTCAGTGCCCAAGAACTCTCTAGGATGCATCTTCTGAAAGTCTTGGATATCCTTCTCCTTCCGGTAAGGCTGCTGCTGCTCCCCCCGAGCAGTCACCATCTCTACTGTAGTATGAACTAGCTGGTGGGCCTCGTCAATCCCCTGACGATAATTGACAGTCTGCCGCTGCTGCTGCTGCTGGTGAGATGCCAGAATCCTCTCCACGAAAGAAAATAGATGAGCAGCATCTACCATCCTCGCAGGTGGAGGCTGCTGCGGTGGAAGGATCTCGGGAAGCACCGGACTCTGCCTTCCAGCTAGTGGAACACCCACCCCAGCTGATGGATCTTTGAAAGCTGCTGAAACATCCACCCCAGCTGGCATGACTGGGGCTGCGGTACCAGGTGCTGGCTGCTGAAGGTGAGAGGTGGCAGACCCCTCTGCAGCGGCTACTATACCAGAGCGATGTGATCGTGTCTCCACCATCCTAAAGACAGATCGAAAAGGAAGTCAATACTGAGCAGGAATCGATAAAATCAAATGAGGACAGTTTATTTCAAAGAAGACAATCAGTAAGATATGTAGATGGCATAAATTGAAGCAGAATTTTTCCTAACTGTGATTGAGTACCTCTTCGTTAAATCCTATCTCTCAATTCTATCGCAGGCTCGCAGCAATACAACTAAGTCGTCGTACTACCACGATATCGCACTAATGCGCCTCTCGACCTGCATGGGCCACCAGTAAAAATATGCTACGACCCGCACCCACTGTGAGGGTACGAGTATGTAACGACGCCCAGCCTATGCCGCAGTGTCGGCGGTAGAGCGCTGTCCTAGGTTACTATCTAACCAGCAACTCACGCAATTAAAATGTACTCCTCAAGATCAACTCCGAACGGAGGACAAGTATAAGATATTGAACTCAATCACAGTCTAAGCATGATAAGATAAACACAGAAGAATTAAACTAAGAATAGAAGAACAACTACTAAAATAATAACAACTCTCAACAAATCTCAAATACTATACAAGTCTCAAAACTTCTATAACAAGTTCAATCATGGAACAAATGCTAGTCTACTAAACTAAATCCCGATCACTCCTGAGTGTCGGGGCCAAAGGTAGTCATCCCGTCTCCGGGTCCATAATATGTAGGGCATGTGTCCTCATGGCAATCATCTGTAAAATTTCAACAGGTCCATCAGGACAGGAACGAGTACAACTCATCAAGAAATCCCAATTAAATGACAGAGAACTATAAAACAGTTATAAACAGTTTTATTGATGAAATATGGCAGTTTGTATACAGGTAATGGTATAGAGAAACAGTTAAGATGCAAGAAAAGTAAAGTAAGTAAAAACAAGAGAAGAAACATAGCAATAAGGACTGTAAATAGAAACTAGCTGAACTAGAGCAACATGATATAAGTCCAGAATGTGAATGTAATCAAGTGCAAAACCTAAGTAAAACCAGACAACATAAAATGATACCAGGTGATTCCAGTACAAGATGAGTCCGATATAAGGTGAGTCCAGTTGGTGATCAAAGGTTCCAGGGTGTGTCCAGCCTATACTCTAACAGTGTGTTTTAAAATATCGGGATCGACATGTGAACGGCTGTAGGTAATACGGCACATCACACACCTGGCCGGGTGTGAGATGGCTATCATTCCAGTATAATTCCAAGGGAGTGGTTCCAGTATTTGGGTATGTTCATATGCCTATTCCAATATTTCCCCGCCCAGCAAGTTCAAGTGAATCCAGAAAACGACACGAGAAATCGGGATGAGTCCAGCCAAACATAATGATACCAGCAAAAGATTACAGGGTGATTCTAGTAGGTGGTTCCAGTAGTAATTCCAGAAGGTGGTGCCAGTAGTGGTTCCAGAAATAGCGGCCAGACAGATGGTATGTGTCGCATACAATAATCCAGAAATATCCATACGTGTTGTAAGAATCACATAAAACTATCTAGAACTGAAGTACAGTAATTGACAAGTAAATGAAAGAACTATCAGAGAATGTACTCGCCTGTATCCGGTGAATCTGGAGAATATATACTGTCCGAGGAGTGGTGTCTGTCTCCTATAGAACAGTACAAGTCACAACGAGTCCAGAATAGTAATAAGTTGCACTAAGATGCATACTACAAGAATCTAGGTCAATCTAGACCAAAGTCAACTCTTGGTCAATTCTAGTCAACCCTAGAAGTCAAACTAGGTCAACCAAGTCAAACCTAAGTCAACTAGTCTAATCTAGGTCTAACAAGCCATTCTAGGTCTAACAAGCCTAAACAGTCTATTCTAGACTCCAAACTAGGCATACCATGCCATAGCCAACCCATAACTCATCTATATGACACTCTATAAGCCTAACTATAATGCACCCAATATATATATATAATCTAATATAGGATACACACATTAATATCTAAAAACACACATTAACAAGGCTACATAAAGTAACTTGAAATACATAACCTATAGCCACTATACAATATCACCCATACACTATATTATAATATAATACCTTATATCATACATATACATTAACACACAATATTATCTATAGGAACCTATATATATACACATACATATATATATACACATATATATATATATATATATATATATATATATATATATATATATATATATATATGAAAAGAGTGAAAGGGAAAACATGTGAATATTCAAAGTGTGTGTGTGTGTGATAGGATAGTGTATTGATACATGAGGGGGGTCATGTGTATATGACAGTGAGGCAATTACACTAGGGTATGTGTGTCAAGAGAGGCAATAGGCATGTGGGCTTGTGTGTGATACACATGTGAGTGTCATATACAAGAGTGTGTGTGTCATATGGTATGTGAGAGAGTGACATATATATTTACTAGTGTATGGGTGAAGAGGGTTATACATAGGTGTGAGAACTTGTGTGTGTGCTAGTGTAACATGAGAATGAGGGTGAGGGGTGAGACACTTGTGTGTGAGGGTGTGTGTGCTAGAGGATAGTGAGCAACTGTGAGATAAGAGTGTGCAACAGTGAGTGAACTCATGCAAAACAGTGAGGAAAAACTCAGACATCAGTTTAATAGTTCCAAACACTTAGTTTAAAAGCCCAAATCTCAGATATCACAAACCATTCTCAGATTTCTAACATGAATCTAAACAGTTCTCACATAAATACCCAGATATAAACTCAGGTTTAAAACAGTTGAACCTTTCCCCCTTCAAAACAGTTCAGTCCTACATGAATCTAAACCCAGTTAAAGCAACTCATGATTGAATTCTCATATTTAACATTACATAAAGTTCATAAACTTAAAAACTCAGAATTCGGTTATTAACATATCAGTTACAGTATTGCCATAAAACCAAAACAAAATAGTTCAAAAACATACTCATGAATCACATACAAAACCAATTAACAATTCCTAATCTCTGTTCAGTATGAAAGAACATAAAAAAAATCAGTTTAACCAGTTTCTAACTCAGTGAAAACTGAACCTTAAATCAATAAAACAGTCCTCATAATGAATCTCAGTTTTAAGCCTCAAACCACTTCAAAACAGACCCAAATTTGACATACTATTAGATAATACATAGGGGTACACATTAGGGCTTTAAACCACACTTTTAACAGCATATATTCGTTAAAATTTGATGACAAAAATCGAGATAAAAACTGGAATTTAGAACAGAAAATAGGGGGCTGAATGTGTGTATCAGTAAAATTAGGGAAAAGGAATTTGAACAGTAAAAATTTGAATTAAACAGTAATTCAATGGTTGGTAAAGCATTTACAAGATGTGTACATGTTACACAATTGCTTTGTGTCCACAAAGTGGACACAACGTGTCCATACGAGTTAAAATACAAAACAGTGCACAAAAAAACTGTGTACACAGAACAATCATCGTGCACGGGTGTCGGTCGACCCAGGACACGACACACGACACCAGTGTCCTCATGCACGTGTCCCTGTGTTCGCCCAGAGTAGGGCTACACAGTCAAGTGCCTGAAACATGTCCAAGTGACTTGTGTCCAAAGTTTGGAACACGTATCATTGGCCGTTCCTGTGCGTGTGTGTGTGTGTGTGCGACCAGTACGAGAGGAAGAACTCCTCGAATACTGAACCATTCAATCCCAAACTTTGGGAGGTTAATGTCAGACATTGCCCTAACATTCACCTCAAAAATCTCGTGTCCACGTGTCCTGTGTAGGTAGAACTCGGTGTCGAGCAACAGGGCATCGAGACACTGTCTCGTGCTGCGAGTTCGTGTCCATTTTGGACACGGACACGACACGAAAGTTGACTCAGTCCTCACGAAATCTAAAGCACATGCATAGGGCTACAACCTTGTTTAATTAGTTTTTGAAAATAACAATATTTAATTCTCACAAGCATTTCAACAAACACGTTCTATGCAACACTGATACGTGTCCAAAAAGGACACGAAAGGACACAAAATTCTGGGGATTCTAATTCCTACAGTTAGGTTAGGGCTAGGGCATCCTAGAAATAAAATTAAACAGAAATTTTATTGGTTAGAATAGATTATACCTATTGATGTGCAAAGCTCACAAAAGCCTCGAATGGAATGGTTCTCCAAGCCTCAAAAACTCCCACAAATTGATCATACTCTGAAATATTCTTACACAAACAGAAAGAACAGAAGAATTAGGTCCTAATGCAATTGATTTGAAGGAAAAAGGAGTTGAAATGGATTTCCTATGATTTTAGAAAGATGGAGGCTCACCTCTTCCAAAACTTGCACAAATCCCAATGGAGGCTAGCCCTAAATTCTAGGAGGAGATTAAATAGGGGAAATGATCAATAGTGGCTGCCATGGGCTGATTAGGGTTAGGTTTGGTTCATGGTGTGGGCCTATGGGCTATTAAGCCTAAGTCATTAATCATGACTTATGAAGTCATAAGCCATATTAGTCAAATCAACTCCAAATCTCTCAAACAAGTTCCAATGACTTAAACTTCACTAAATTAGGTCAAACCAAGTTTACTTAACCTAACCAAGGGGTCTTAACCTAGGTTAGTCACTAGGTTAGTCTTCTAGTCAACACTAGTCAAAGTCAACCATAGGCCCAAAATCAATTCTACTAAAATCATTAAAAATTACTAAAAATCATAATATAAAATAAATATCCTTAAATAATAATTATAATTACAAAATTTTAAAAATACCCTCATCTGGAAAACTGGGTGTTACATCATCACAGTGAAACTGCTTTAGGTTAGCTGTAGGGGCCGGATCCCAGCTAGTGGTAGTCCGAAGACTAGTGCACCGTGTCACTTAGGCCTTTGCGCCTTATTGTCAGAAGGGCACTTTCGGCTTATACACAAGGCAATGTTACCATAAATGATGTACGTTATAACCGCTATTTACATAGGTACAACTTATTTTATGATAGTTTCATCCAATGTTCCTATTTTTTGACAAAAAAATTGAAGCACCCTTCGACTAGTAGTTTTGTAAAGAAATCTGCTAGCTGATATTCAGTGTCAATGAATTCTAAGTTAATAGTGTTGTGCTGTTGATGATCACGCAAGAAATGATGTCTAATTTCTATATGCTTTGTACAAGAGTGACATACTGGGTTCTTGGTCAAATTTATTGCACTAGTATTATCACAGAAAATAGGCATGTACTTGAATAATAAGTTATAGTATTCAAGAGTTTGCTTCATCCACAGAATCTGGGCACAACAACGACCAGCTGCAGTGTACTCAGCTTCTATTGTGGATAGTGCGACAGAATTATACTTCTTGCTAAACCATCAGACTAAAGCCTTTCCTAACAAATGACACGTGCCGCTGGTACTCTTACGGTCGACTTTGCATCCTGCAAAATCAGTATCGAAATATTCGATTAAGTAAAAGGAAGTGGTTTTGGGATACCACAAGCCTACCGTAATCGTTCCTCTAAGATATTTAAAGATATGCTTAACAGCAGTCATGTGTGATTCTTTAGGATTAGCGTGATATCTAGCATATAAGCAAATTCTAAATATAATATCGGGACGACTAGCAGTTAAATATAATAGACTACCAATCATACCTCGATACTTACATTGATCGACCGGTTTGCCGCGTTCATCTTGTTCCAGCTTTGCTGTAGTAGCCATAAGAGTGCTGTTAGGTTTGATATTGTCAAGCTCGAACTTTTTTAGCATATCCTTTGTATACATCGACTGGTTGATGAAGACGCCTTACGAGTATTGCTTGATTTGCAGTCCAAGGAAGTAGTTGAGCTCCCCCATCATGCTCATCTAAAACTCGTTCTACAGACACTTGGCAAAATCTTTGCATAGACCCTCATTAGTAGACCCAAATATGATATCATGTACATCAATTTTTACTAACAAAACAGTATCATCAAGGGATTTTATGAAAAGTGTAGTGTCAATTTTCCCTTTTGAAAAACCTTTATCAAGTAAGAAAGTACTAAGGCGTTCATACCAAGCTCGAAGAGCTTGTTTGAGGCCATAAAGAGCTTTCTTAAGTTTAAGAACATGGTCGAGAAATTTATGATTTTCAAAAACAGGGGGTTGCTTGACAAAAACCTCTTCTTTAATAAAACTATTTAGAAAAGCACTTTTCTCATCCATTTGAAAAAGTTTAAAGTTTTAGAAATTTGCAAAGGCGTAAAGCATCCGAATAGATTCAAGTCATACAACATGAGTATACGTCTCATCGTAGTCGATACCCTCCTCTTGGTTGTATCCTTGAGCTACGAGACGAGCCTTGCTGCGAGTGACCGAACCGTCCTCATTAACTTTATTGCGAAAAACCTATTTGGTACCAATGATTGAATGATCAGTAGGTCTAGGAACAAGTTCCCATACCTGATTTCGTTCGAATTGGTTGAGTTCTTCTTGCATTACAGATATCCAAAATTCATCGTCAAAAGCTTCTAAAACATTTTTTAGGTTTAATTTGAGAAATAAAAGCAGTACTAGCAATAGAATCTCTTAAAGAAGATCGAGTTGTTACCCCTTTCGATACCTCACTTATTACCAAGTTTTCTGGATGTGAAGGTTTGAATTGGAACTTCTTTGGTAAGCTCTCCAGAGAACTGGTTTCAGGTGGTGTATCCACAGGAATGGAAGTTGATGGTTTATAATCATCGGAAATGATATATCCCTTACTCTTGTAGACTCTTCAACAATCATAGAGCGTTTGTTGAACACTCTATATCCCTTACTCTTGACAGCATAACCAAGAAGAATACCTTCGTCAGCTTTAGCATCAAACTTGCCTAAGTTATCTTTGGTATTCAGGATAATGTAGCGACAGCCAAATACTCGAAAATAAGAAATATTTGGAGTTCTACCAAACCAAAGCTCATAGGGTATTTTCTTCAAAATAGCTCGAATCAAAACCCTATTCAAAATATGGCATGCTGTGTTGACAGCTTCTGCCCAAAAATATTTTGGAAAAAAAATTAATTCAGTATGACTCTAGCCATATCGCCAAGAGTCCTATTCTTCCACTCCATAATACCATTTTGTTAAGGAGTTCTAGGACAAGAAAACTCATGATTAAATCCATTTAATTCACAATACTTTTCAAAATTAGAATTTTTGAATTCGCCACCATGATCACTTCGGATAGGAGCAATCATGTAGCCTTTTTCTTTTTGGACATTTTTAGCAAAAAATTTAAAAACTGAAATGGTATCACTTTTATTTGCAAGAAAAAAAACCCAGTGAATCTTGAAAGGTCATCAACAATAACGAAAGCATAGAGTTTTTCGCCAAGACTGGCTACTCTACTAGGTCCAAATAAATCCATGTGGAGTAATTACAAAGGTCGAGTAGTACTTACAATGTTGATGGATTTAAAAGAAGATTTGGTAGCTTTATTCTTTTCATATTTGGCACATACCGTGTCCTTTTTTAATATGATTTCAGGCAATCATCTTACTAGCTTCTTGGTAGATAGTCTTGATATGGTATCCATGTTAGCATGGCCAAGATGCTGATGCCATAATAGCCTTTCATCTTTGTGGACGTAAAGGCATCTACCTGCAATGTTAGTATCTCTAGGTAGATAGAAAATATATATGTTATCTTCTCTTATCCCTTCAAAAGTGATGTCTCCAGATGATCTATTATAGATAAAGTATTTAGTTTTAACGAAGTTAATATCATATCCGTGATCAGCAGGATGACTAATGCTGAGCAGGTTATGCTTTAACTTGGTCACTAAACAAACATCCTTAATAATGGAAGAAGGAGGATAACCAATTGTACCGTTACCTATGATATAGCCTTTCAGATTGTTGCCAAAGAATACATATCCTTCCCTTTTCATCGATAGTGTTGTGAATAGATTAGCATCTCCAGTCATATGTCGCGAGCACCCACTATCGAGAATCTATTTGCTTCTAGTTTGAGAAGGAAGTTGCACCTACACCATGAGTAGATGTAACCTTTGGTACCCAGATTCTTGTGGGTCTTGAAAAGTTAGTCTTTGATACCCATGCATATAGATTAATATCAACTAATTTTCAAATTCTACATTGTGGTGAGATGTGTCCATATAAACCACAATAAGTACATGTAGCAAGTATATTGGTATTGGGTGCAGGATGATAGTGATGTCTATATATGTGTGTAGGATGATGATAACTACGTGAAGCAGTAGGATGATGATAATAATTGTGTGTATTAAAAGAATGATGATAACTGCGTATGTGTGTTTTACGTGTTGCATGGGAGTAGGTGTACATAAAGGCATATTTTTGTGTGGTATGTGGATGAGTGTTCTTGTAATGACGTGCTCTCTTGTGTTGAGTCTTCTGGTGTTTACTGTAAGTGTTGTGATTATGAGACTGAGTTTGAGGTTGAATAACCTGTTTACCCATTCTAATATCTAATTTTTTAGAGGCAGCATACAACTCATCACATTTAGCAGTAAGACCATTTATTCTACCAGTAGCAATCTTGTACATGTTTTCTCCTCAACAAATTCTCTATTTAAAGCAGTGATATCATGTGTTTGCTTCTTAATAATAGATTTGGCATCGTGTAAGCTTAACTTAAGCTTAGATACCTCCTCAGTGTTTTTCGTGGGTGTAGTGTTTCTAACATTTTCTAGTAAGCATAAAAGTCTATGGATCTCAGCTTCATGAGCCGTAATTTTATCCTTAGCATGTTTATATTTGTTAATAACATTTTTGTGGTCTTCAAGAAGATCACTAAAGGCATCACCTAGTTCATCAAAGGAAAAGTCGTCAAAAGAATCATTTACCTTATCTGAAGTTGCCATTAGGCAGACATTCGTCGTGTCTTGCGGAGAGTCCTCTTCTTCATCTGAATCACTGACCTCGCTTTTGTGCCAGATGCTAGTGTTGGCATACTTCCTTGAGGTTGGCTTCTTGTACGACTTTTTATATCTGCTTTCTTCCTTTGCTACAGGACAATCGTTTTTGACGTGTCCCGTCTTCTTGTAGCCGAAGCAGGTGTGTTCTTTCTTATCGTCTTTTTGTTCCTTCTTCTTTCAGTTGAAGCGCAGGAACTTCTTGCAATTTTGAACCAGGAGTGTTTGAACATTACCTTCGGAATCGTCGTCATCTGTTTCCTCTGAAATGGTTCTTCGACGATGAGCTCTTAAGGCAATTTCATCAAAATCTTTGAGGTCGAGCTCATGTGTCCTCAGCTTGCCCATCTGAGTTTCTAGTGACATAGCCGTAAGATTATTTCCTTCGATAATCGCCGTGACCTTGGGGTTCCAGATCTGCGACAATCCTCTTAGCACTTTGCGTATCTTCTCATGGTTGGGATATACTTTGCCAAGGGAAGATAGAGGGTTAACAATGTCGAAGAATCTGGTGAACATCTGAGTAATCGTCTCATTTGGCTTCATTTTAAATGCCTCGTATTCATGTGTCAGATGGTTGATCTTTGATTCTTTAAACTATGTGGTTCCTCTATGAGTCACCTCCAGAAGCCTCTATACTTCGTATGAGGTGGGAGCATGTAGCGACCCTGTTCAATTCAGTCATGTCTATTGTACAGAAGAGAGCATTAATAGCCCTAGCATCTAGACTTCCCTATTTCTTTTCCTGGTCAGAATATTTGTCATGGGGTTTTTCAACAAGAGTCCCCTCGACAGCTATTCTTGCAGGTTTCTTGTAACCATCCGTGACGATGGTCCACAGATCAAGGTCTAGAGACTTGAGATAAAAACTCTTCCTAGTTTTCCAGTAGGTGTAGTTAGTTTTGTCAAATAGGGGGGGGGCCTATTTATGGACAGTCCCTCACCATAGTTGGAAAAGGTAGGTTGGGTGGTTGACATAGGTCGGCTCTTAGGATGTTAATCCAATATAAGAGAAAAAAGCTCTGATAATAATTGAAGTACGTGTTGGCTACTTTAGAGGGGGGTAAATAGAGTATGTGTCGATAATACCCAATTAAAAATTAACTCTATTCAAGTCCACCCAACAGAAATAATAATCAAAGTATAAGTACGGAATATAAATATAGATTAGAGAAGCATACGCAAACACAATAGTTTTAACCTGGTTTCCCTCGTGGAGGACTAGTCCTGGCCAGAGAACTCTAGCTCAGGATTGAAAATCCACTATTTGTGAAATAGCATATAACCACGTGCCTTTACTCAGAAGAGCACGCCAACTTCTTACAGATTTGTGGATGGCGAAACTTGGAATTGTCTAAGTGACTTCTTTTGAAATTTTTGCACATAAACTTCTAGTTGACTCACACTGAGCACCTTGGGGGCTTGGGATGTTTTGTGGCTAGTTAGATGAGAAGAATAAGCTCTTGAATGTACAGGCTATAGGAGAAGAGAAGATGAGAAGATTGGATGATTAAAAATAAGAGAAATCAAGGCCTATATATACTAGTCCAGAGAGGCAGAGTTCGGCCAGAACTATATCCCAAATATTTTAATATTTAGTCGTTGGACAACTAGCAACCAGGAACCAACAAGCCCTAAAAATCATGTCCTAAAATTAAGGGGGCAGAGTTCGACCCGAACTCTGTGTAGGACAGAGTTCGACCCGAACTCTGTCTCCTAGGGGAAAGAAAGTTCAAGTGGGCTATTTGGGCTTTGCAGGTTTTGGAGTTTGTTTGGTGGAGCTTGGATATTAAGTCTAGGGTTGAGATACTCAATGCGACTCAACTTACAATAGTCGAGACTCAATAAAAAGTAAAAGTACAGACTCAGAGTACAAGTAATAGTAGCACTGACAAAGTAATCGTTGATAATGTCTGTCTTAAACTGATATGTGATGACGTTCTATTTTTGGAGCTTGATGTATCTGATGGAACTGGGGATTCCTAGGACCCTAATTTGGTGTGCATATTGATTAATAGAATGATAAACAGATATAAACGTGTTCTAACCCTTCATAGGCAAAAACTAGGGTTCACGAATTATACCTACGGCGGGAAGAAGACAACAGATCCTAGTAATCTCAAGCAGTCACGACCCAAAGATCTTCTGCTTGTATTCCTTCCTCGGGTTGGATATTGTGTGGGCGATAATCTCCTAACCTTATTTTCCTTGGTAGCCCCTTCTTTCTCTCCTTACGTGGATCATGAATTTAGAGAAAGCTTCTTAGTTCTAATGATCATTTGGCGGCCAGAGAATAGAGGATATGTATAAGGCTACGACAGGGACCATGAGGAGAAATTAGGATTAGGTCTCCTAACGGATCTGGTTGTCCTGTGTTCCGCCCGAACACACAACCCAGGCCTATTAATAATAGCTCGGTCCACTAATAAGATATTGTTGCACTACCTTCTGAATCCCAAATTATGATTGTGGGCTCCTTCTATTATATGCTTGTTTGGCTCTACATGCTAAGATATCGAATGTCCGTCGATCAGATTAAGTTAATGACAACTATATTGATCCACATCTTTTATCCTTAAGTAGTACCACTCAACTTTATTTGTCATGTCGGATATAATCCATATGCAGGGTTTACATGACAATCCTTATGAGCTCCTCAAAGGGACATCATTAACCCGACGTATCGGGACATAGATTTCTTTTATAATTAACAGCCCATAATACATACAATGTTATTACCCAATCATAGAGGTTGTTGACCCATAATGAATCTCACTCTTTTATGAGTCAAAGTAATGCACACTATATATACATATCTGTTATTATATCCAGATTAAGAGCACAAGCATCCATAATAACAGATGTGTCTGTTCTCTTATATAGTCAGTACAAAGTGAAAAACCTCAAGTGGTCATGTTCAATATACACAAAGTGTACTAGTGTAAACCTATAGTCAAGATAGACTAATACCAGATTATACTACAACCTTTCCAATAGATTGTCCAAGTCCATCTTGGTTGAAAACTATTTATATATTCCATAGGGAACTAATAATATGATTTTCTATATGACACCACACACCATATTATCTACAATATAGAGTATCAGACACTTGCATCAATACTTGTATCAAATACAATATACAAACATTGTCCATATGATTCTTATTCAAAATTTCAGAAAATAAAGTTAATACAAAAGTGATGCTTTTAGTAGATAACCCTAACAATCTCACACTTATACTCAAAGCATTGCTTTTCAGTATACTGTTACAAATCTCCCACTTATACTTAAAGCCATGCTGCTACACATCTGACTTCCATTCCCTCAACATGACTATCAAAAGCCTTTGTCGGTAAGCTCTTTGTAAAAGGATCAGCTAGGTTGTCGGCTGATGCTATCTTGATCACAGCAACCTTTCCTTTCTTTACAAAATATAGTATCATGTGGTACTTGCGCTAAATATGTTTACCTGTCTTATGGGCTAGTGGTTCTTTCGAGTTTGCAACTGCACCACTATTATTATAATAAAGTGTAATAGCCTTAGGCAAACTAGGTACCATATCCAAGTCCAATAGGAAGTTTCTAAGCCAAACCACTTCTTTGTCTGCCTTAGAGGCTGCCACGTACTCGACATCCATGGTAGAATCAGCAATACATTTTTGCTTGATACTCCTCCATACAATGGCTTCACCTCCTAATGTAAATATATGACCTGAGGTAGATTTTCTAGAATCCCTATCTGACTGAAAATTTGAGTCTTTATACCCTAAGGGAACTAAACTATCTGCCTGGTAAACTAGCATATACTCTTTAGTCTTTTTCAGGTACTTCAAAATATGCTTTACGGCAGTCCAGTGCTCTTGTCCTGGGTTAGACTGATATCTGCTGACCATGCCAATAGCAAAGCAGATGTCTGG
This sequence comes from Iris pallida, assembly GCA_029216955.1. Lineage (NCBI taxonomy): Eukaryota > Viridiplantae > Streptophyta > Magnoliopsida > Asparagales > Iridaceae > Iris > Iris pallida. The sequence goes on from JANAVB010013999.1 coordinate 5,896,462, forward strand.
TCTCGTACATCGTATTGCATATATTAAGCTTCCTACTGATGAAGCATAAGGAACTGCTTTCTTATTCTCTATCTCTTTAGGTGTCCTCGGACACTGCTCATTTGATAGAGCAATTCCAAGCCAAAAAGGTAAGAAACAATTTTTATAATTTTGCATGCTAAAACGAGTTAGTTTAGTATCGACATAGGAAGCTTGGGACAAGCCCAACATCCTTTTCTTGCGATCTCGTAGAACTTTGATCCCAAGGATGTGATATACATCTTCCAAGTCCTTCATATCAAACTGTTTGGATAATCATACCCTTACATCAGATAACACCTTCACATTTTTTCGAATGAGCAAGATATCATCTACATAAAGTACTCGGAATACCACCACGGTTTCGTCACACTTTCTGTATTCACATGATTCATCATGACATTGATCAAATCCATAGGATTTTATCACCTGATCAAAACATATGTTCCAAGATCTGGAAGCTTGCTTAAGTCCATAAATGGACTTTTTGAGCTTACAAACAAAATACTCTTGGTCCTTTTCAATGAACCCGTCTGGTTGCTTCATATAGATGTCTTCCTCAAGACTTTCATTAAAGAAAGCTGTCTTGACATCCATTTGCCAAATCTCATAATCGAGATGAGCTGCAATAGATAAAAGAATCCGGATAGACTTAAGCATGGCTACTGGAGAAAAGGTTTCCTCATAATCAATACCCTCTCTTTAAGTAAAACCTTTTGCAATATGCCGAGCTTTAAAGGTTTCAACCTTACCGTCTGATCCTCTTTTTCTCTTATAGACCTACTTGTATCCAATGGCTTTTACACCAACGGGTGGTTCTACAAGCTCTAAGACCTGACTAGAATCTATAGATTCTATTTCAGATATCATTGCTTTTTGCCAAGACTCTGTATCTGTATCTTGGATTGCTTCGTTGTAGGTACAGGGATCATAATCGTGTTTCTCAGGGACGAAGTCTAACGACTCTCCCAAGAACATATATTTACCTGGTTGTATCACAACCCTCCCACTACGACGAGGGACTATCGGTTGTGGTGTAACATTTTTGACACGTTGTGTAGTTATTTGTTGTTCATCCACTTATACTGTTGGTACTGAAGTACTTAGTGTCTCACCTCTTAGTTCTTCTAGAACAACTCTACTTGTGGGTTTATGGTTCATCACATAGTCTTCCTCTAAGAATCGGGCATTGGTGCTAACAATGGCCTTCTAATCCTTAGGACTATAAAATAAACCTCCTTTCATTTCTCTTGGATAGCCTACAAACAAGCGTACTTCTGTATGAGATTCTAACTTATCTGCTTTTCCATTCAGCACATGTGCTGGACTATCCTAAATTTGAACATGTTTCAGACTAGGCTTACGCCTAATCCACAGCTCTGTAGGAGTAAGAGGTACTGACTTAGAAGGAACCAAGTTCATAATATAAGCTGCAGTCCCTAAGACATATCCCCAAAACGAATCTGGTAAATCTGAATAACTCATCATTGACCTAACCATCTCCATAAGAGTTCTATTCCTTCTTTCGGCTACACCATTCTACTGGGGCATTCTAGGTGTAGTTAATTGGGATGTAATCCCAGCCTCTGATAAATAATCCTTAAACTCTCCAAAGAGGTACTCGCCACCACGATCTGATCGTAATGACTTGATACATTTTCTATGACATTTCTCCGGTTCAGCCTTGTACTTTTTGAATTTCTCAACATACTCAGACTTATGGTGCATCAAATAAATGTATCCATACTTTGAATAATCATTAATAAATGTGACAAAATATTCGAAGCCACCTCTAGCTTGGATAGTCATAGGTCCACACAAATCAGAATAAACCAATTCCAATACATCTTTGGCCATATACCCCTTTGCCATAAAAGGCCTTTTGGTCATTTTACCTTCCAAGGAGGATTCATAGACTGGTAGTGCCTCTACTTCTAATGAACTCAAAGGTCCATCTTCAACTAGTCTATGAATCCTTCTTAGGTTAATATGCCCCAATCGCAAGTGCCAAAGATATGTTTTGTTCATATAAGAAGGTTCCTTTCTCTTATTTAAGTTACATAAAATATTATTCATTTTTATACGTTACATTGTGGGCGAAATAAGATTAATGACATACAGATTATCAACTAATGCACCAGAACAGATAAAATGTTTATTCTTTCTACTAACAATATTGTCATTAAAATAAACTGAATATACATCCTTAACTATCATAAAAATAGAAATTAAATTCCTTCTAAGTGAAGATGCATAAAGACAATCTCTCAATGTCAAAGACTTACTTCTACCCAAAGATAAAGTAACATCTCCTAATGCAATGATCGCTACTTTTGTAGTGTCACCCATGAACAAGCATATCTCTCCATCACTGACTCGCCTGGTTTCCTCGAACCCATGCAATGTATTGCAGACATGATTAGTGGCTCCTGTATCTACACATCAGGTGCCGGTAGATAACAATGCTAAACATATTTCAACTACTAGTAAATGAGATATACCTTCTTTGTTCCCTTGTTTAATAAGTGGACAGCCAGTCTTCCAATGTCCTGACACTTTGTACTTGAAATATTTGCCCATTAGCTTTTTCACAGCGTCTTGAGGTCCCATGCCCTTCTTTGCTGAGTTTGCCTATTTCTGAATGTTATTCTTCTTCTTACCGCCTTTTGGCTTAGAAGTAGAAGCCTTTTCAGAAACAAAAATATGACCACTCTGCCTAAAGAGAGATTCAGCATCCTGTAGCTCATTTGTAATTTCTGCCAAACTATATAACCTTTTGTTTATGTTGTAATTAAGGCAAAAATTTTCAAAAATTTTAGGCAGAGTCTCGAGAATGATATCGACCTGGGATTTTCTATCGATTTCAGCTCCAAGGATCTCCATCTCATTCAGATGACCCATCAACTTGAGAACATGATCCTTTACTGGTGTACCCTCAGCCATTTTTGTATTCATCAAACACTTCATAGCAAATTGCCTAACTGCTCTACTCTGATGTCCGAAGAGTTCCTTGAGGTTATAAATTATGTCATAAGCTGTGGCCATGGCCTAATGCTGATGTTGTAGTATATTTGGCATATATGCCAGAATTTAACATCGCGCCATCTCATCTGCCTTTTTCTACTTCTTATAGGCCTTTTTGAGCTCTTCATCAGAGTTAGCATCAGGCTTAGGTGGACATTCCTTAATAAGTACATATTTGTACTTCTCAGCAGTCAGGACAATGTCCAAATTACGTTTCCAGTCAATATAATTAGGTCCAGCAAGATTGTTTTCTTTAAGAATCACCATAAGTGGACTGAAAGAACCCATTTTTGAAATCCTTATATTCACATAAATAAAAATTATGTAGGGCAAAAAACTTTTTGAATTAATTAAATATTGATTCTCTCAAAACAATAATAAGAAATTCAGCAACAACTTAAACATCATGAATTTAGCATGCCACGATAGTGTGGACGTATACAAATTCAACTTTGTTCAAGTAGGTACTTCATATTAATTTTAATATCATGTCAACTACTTTATGTCAAATAAAATTAATCTGTTGGTTTTGCTCTGCTCATACAAATAATAGCAATGACTCCGATGGGGAGGGTATCATTATTTGTATCTAAGTGTGTACCATTACTTAATACTAAGTCCATTACCTTGTAATGAGTTCCTTCAGATGGAGAAGTGTACACATACTAGGTAACTTTCTACGTTTATCCCTAAGAAAGTTTGTACTAGTGATCCATAATTATACTCATCTGATATGGAGGAAAGCACTAAAGCCAACACGCAAGTATAATTACATCACCTACAAACCAGTAATGAAAACCATAAGATTTATGCTAAATAAATTTTCTCTCTCACTTAGTTATTTAATAATAAGGGTTTTTCTACTAGTTGATATTATGTCCATGTTGTCCATTATTAATGTTGGCTTAGTTTTTCAAAAAAATCCACATAATAATAAACATGCATAATCAGAAAAAGCAAAATGACAACAAACAAGAAAAAAATATCCAACTATTATGGTCATCTTTCTTGCTCCGTCCTCACCTATATGAATCCAAAATCTGGCACTGTGCAGATCTATTCGATGTTCGACCTTAGTCTTTTTAAGGTTTTAGCTGTCGATTCCTTCATCGAAAATCATTCGTCTGCCTCTGGACTGCTTCAAACCAGCATCTCGTCTGGCGTCAGAAACAGCCATTATCGCCATCACGATTGATCAAAAATAGTTAAAATTACATCAATCCTATGCCTCCCGAAGGATTTCACACATAATCTAGATTGAAAAATTAAAATAACAAGCACGATCAACCCTCGTGATTTTAATTACATCCAGAATAACAACAACATCCACGACATGTCCATGGTTTAAAATAACACAAACAAAAAAATGCATTGGACTATAATAGTTGGATCTAAGATGCCTGCAAAACTGAGTTAGAACGGATCTACATCTACCGACTATTACACAGCAAGTTTATTGGACAACATGGACGTATCAATCAATACGCAGATCCAAAGTGGCTCTGATACCAATTGATGGAACAGGAGATTCCTAGGACCCTAGTTTGGTGTGTATATTGATTGATAGAAAGTTAAACAGATATAAACGTGTTCTAACCCTTCATAAGAGGAAACTAGGGTTCACGAATTATACCTGCGGTGGAAAGAAGACAATAGTTCCTAGTAATCTCAAGCAGTCACGACTCCAAGATCTTTTGTACGTATTCCTTCCTCGGGCTGGACGTTCTATGGGCGATGATCTCCCAACCTTTTTTTCCTTGCTAGCCCCTTCTTTCTCTTCTTATGTGGACCACGAATTTAGATAAAGCTTCTTAGTTCTAATGATCATTTGGCAGCCAGAGAATAGAGGATATATAAGGCTATGGCAGGGACCATGAGGAGAAATTAGGGTTTGGTCTCCTAACGGTTCTGAGTGTCATGTGTTCAGCCCGAACACACAACCTAGGCCCATTAACAATAGCTCGGTCCACTAATGTGCTATTGTTGCACTACCTTCGTAATCCTAAATTATGATTGTGGGCGCCTTCTATTATATGCTCGTTTGGCTCCCCATGTTAAGATATCGAATGTTTGTCGATCAAATTAAGTTACTAACAACTATATTGATCGACATCTTTTATCCTTAAGTAGTACCATTCAACTTTATTTGTCATGTCGGATATAATTCACATGCAGGGTTTACATAACAATCCTTATGAGCTCCTTATGGGTCAACCCGACGTATCGGGACATGGATTCCTTTTATAATCAACAGCCCATCATATATATAATGTTATTATCCAATTCATAGAGGTTGTTGACCCATAATAAATCTTACTCTTTTATGAGTCAAAGTAATACACACTACATATACATGTCTGTTATTATAATCCGGATTAAGAGCACAAGCATCCATAATAACAGAGGTGTTTGTTCTCTTATGTAGTCAGTACAAAGAGAACAACCTCAAGTGGTCCCGTTCAATATACACAAAGTGTACTAGTGTAAACCTATAGTCAATATAGGCTAATACCAGATTACACTAAAACCTTTCCAATAGATTGTCCAAGTCCATCTAGGTTAAACCCAAGGAGGTAAAGGAGATCAAGGCACAAATTGATGAATTAAAAGGAAAGGGTTTCATTCGATCGAGCGCTTCACCCTGGGGAGCAACGATTCTATTTGTGCCCAAGAAGGACAGGACAGTCAGGATGTGCTTTGATTATCAAGCCCTCAACAACATCACAATCAAGAATACATATCCTTTGTCTCGGATCGATGAGCTATTTGATCAGTTGAGTGAAGCGAAAGTTGTTTCCAAGTTAGACCTACGATCTGGTTTCATCAAGTGAAAGTCAGGGAACAGGATATTACTATGACTACTTTCAACACCTGTTATGGACAATATAAGTTCTTCGTTATGCCATTCGAACTCACCAATGCCCCAGCTGTCATCATGAACTTTATGAATATGGTTTTCCACTTGTACTTAGATAAGATCATGGTGGTTTTCATAGATGATATTTTGATCTATTCCAAGACACCATAGGAGAGTGAAAAACATTTGAGGATAGTTCTGGAGACCTTGAGGAGGGAAAAACTATATGGAAAACTCTTAAAATGTGAGTTCCTCCTAGACATAATTTTTGGGGAATGTAGTGACTGAAAAGGCATAACAATGGACTCGAAGAAGATTAAGACAGTAAAATAATGGGCTACTCCTAGTTCAGTTGCAAAGATTAAAAGGTTCTTGGGTTAGTAGGATATTATAAAAAGTTTGTATAAGATTTTGCTAAGATTGCAGAGTCGATGACTAGGCTCACAAGGAAGGTTGATGAATTTGTTTGGACATAGACATTTCAGGCAGCTTTTGTGGAATTTAAGAAGAGGTTGACTTCGGCCCAATTTTAGCCTTGCCATCAGGATCAGAAGGGTTTGCCATTTACAGTGATGCTTCAGGGAAAGCCTTGAACTGTGCACTGAAGCAGAATAAGAGCGTGATAGCGTATGCTTCACGGCAGTTGAGACCCCATGAGAAGAACTATCCAACACATGACCTGGAACTTGCAGCAGTCATTTTTGTCCTGAAGCTTTGGAAGCATTATCTCTATAGAGAGAGAGTGGAGATATTGACATACCATAAAAGTTTAAAGTATGTCTTCAAATAAAAGGAGGTGAACATGAGGCAGCGAAGATGGTTAGAGTTGTGAAGGACTTTGACATCGACCTTCAGTATCATCCAGGGAAGGCTAATGTTGTAATCGATGCACTTAGTCAGTATCTTATGGCAATGTTTCTAACCATGGATCGATATCTTTTCGAGGATTCAGAGAGCTTGGAGATAGATATCATCAACCCAAGGGTAGAGGGACAGCTAATGAGTATACAAATCAAGTTCGGGTTGATAGAGAAGATCAAGGAGACCCAGTTTCTTGATGAGGGTCTCCATTGTATCAGAGAACACAAGCACGATTATTGGATAACTGTATCATAGCAGATAATGGTACCCTAAGGCACGATACTAGGTTATGTGTGCCTAAATGGAGCTTGAGGGCAGAATGCCCACCAGTCAAAGTACTCGATGCACCCAGGACCTACGAAGATGTATAAGGATCTCCGGAAGTATGGTCGATGGTATGAAATGAAGAGAAAAGTAGCCAGGTTTTCTCCCGATGTCTGGTTTATCAGCAAGTAAAGGCAGAGCATCAGAGACCAGGAGGATTATTGCAGCCATTGCCCATTCTTGAATGGAAGTGGGAGCATATCACCATGGACTTTGTCTTGGGATTACTACGATCACCGAGCGGGAAGGATGTTATATAGGTGATAGTGGACAGTTTGACCAAGTCAGCTCACTTTATTTCCTTCAAAGTTGTCACGCCCCAGAACCAGAATACTGGAGAGCGGGGGCAGACATAGCCAGCTACGTATATGAAATAGAATCCATCTCGCTATACGGTCACGGCTACCTAGATACATGAGGGTTTACTACAAGCCAACAGTCACCTATGGTCATGAACAAGCCTAGTGTCTCAATCACAAACAAGTAGATAAAAGTCACAAGATGTATGATCATTAAATATACAATAATAAGGCATCCCAAATATTACATATTCAGCTGATCATGAAGCTAGTCGTTACAAAATGTTAGGACTAGCAAGAGTTTAGTCATACATGATCAACCCTAGGATCTGTCAATCATGTTACAGCCCGTAGGCAGACGGTAAGTAAGTGCAATCGAGCTAAACAGGTGCTCGTCGGCTAAACGCCTCAAAAGAATATTTTTACAATAAAGTGGGAGATCAAAAATAAACCCACTCGTTGCCCTGGTTACGTCTAGTAGCCACCATTGGGATGGAAATTTGGTATATCCTCTGGAGCTGCTCCAAAATCTGGCCATACAAAACCAGCTGGGTCAGACCCCAGAAAGAGCAAGTGCCACAAAGGAAGCTTCACTTAGGAACTAAAACCAGCAATTAGCACAGAAGATAATAATAATATAGTAAAACAGGAGAAATATAACATCGTGAGGATATACGGTAAGATAACCGTGGAACCATTCAGATAACCAGGTTACAATCCTTAAACCAAACAAGGACCGGGATTATAACCCTTCGTCTGAACCGAACTTGGTTTCTCCCATTTATCAGCAAGATAATATAAGAAAATCAGAACATGCAACAATCTTGTACAGGATCGAGGCAAGACTAAACTGATTATTCCCCATTCAACAATCACGGCCAAGCAATAAGTACGGCTTGATACCTTAACTAGCTAGGGTTATCACAGGCCTAGTTACTAGCAAGATGCAGTAAGATATTATTCCACAGCCACAAGCCCTGCAGACCATCCAGGTTACCCAGGTCAAAATTTAGGGGTTGAATTCACGTGGGTACATCTTTCAGGAAATGTATGTACCCTTAGGTAGCTTGAAGGGTGCAACACATGACAGTGTGCTGGAAATGTGCCCTACTCGACGGCAGGCTACAGATCCCAAGCGCGCCCAGGTAACGGGATTGCCTGTAGCTGGGAGATCTCTTTATGACTAATGTATTAATCTAGTTATTAGTCTTAGTCCATTTCAGTAGGTACTCCTGACCGTGGTACTCAGGAGTCCCATCCTAGACATGATGCAAGACAGGACTGAATTATTTGTACAAGCACAATCGCCCACGGTGTCCAGGTTATTTATACAGGTCATATCATGTCAGGTAGCCATCATAATAGCTTATCAAGATATGCCAGGTTTATCATGTCAAGTTTACTGGTCAAGAGTGCGCCACGATGGGCCACTATCAGGTCATATCATGTTTATTTGTCATGAGTGCTCCCCTACGGGTCACAATCGTGTTCAGGATACATGTGCCGGGCAATATAGTACAAGCATTCAATCAGGAGATCCAAGTTATGCTGAGGTTACAAGACATGAATTATCAATAATAATAATAATAATTAAATAGTAGGGCAAGGCACAGGGAGGAGCCCTGCGGCTCAGGATCACTAGAACCTATGCGGCCAGTAAAGGAGAGCGCATACGACTTGGTAAGGACAGGGGTATGCGACTAGGAGCGATGGGTGCACATGCGGCTGACGAAAATCGAGTCCATGCGGCTGGCGCAGATCGAAGCTGCATACGGCCAAAAGGAAAGGCAGTATACGGCCAATAAGGAAGTAGGCTTATGCGGCTGAAGGCGAGTTGGACCCCATGCGGCTGGAAGGGACGGAGGACTTTTGCGGCTGGGGAATTCCAGTCGAATGCGATACTGAGAAGTTCAGTTATATGCGCTCGGTTCAAGTCCATGCGGCTGGAAGTACAAGGGTCTCATGCGGCTGAGCGACTTGCCACATGAATGTTCTTGCGGTCAAGTACTGCAATGCGGCCAGAGAACTGTTCTTCTTCTCCAAAATTTTCGAGAAGAAGAACACCATGAACCCATGCTTCCCAGCTCCATGAAACCTTCATCCAGAGTCCAAATTCGAACTTCCATAGGTCAAAATAGGACAGAACAAAATTTTCTACAACATGGAACCATCAAAACTTAGAAATAACAAGATTAAACAGATCAAAATCCAAGAATTCCAAAATTAAGATAAACTTAGATCTACAATAATTTGGCCATGGAAGGTAAAAATGCCAAGTACTAAAGTATGTTAGAATGCTGTAAAGAAGAGAATGGAACAATAAATCAGAGTTCCTCCATGAAGTAAGTTGCACTTGCCTAGACCTCTCTCTCTCTCTCTCTCTGGTAGGTGAAAAATTTATTAGGAGAGAGAAAAGAGAATGGGTAATAAATACTAATGGTGGTGGTAGGTAGGGGTTCACCCTTGGTTCATGATGAACCAAGGCAAAACCAAGCCAAGCCGAACCAACCCAAGAATAAACCAAGCCATGAAGAAAAGCTAAGCAAGGAATCATACAATACAAGATAAAATATGTACACGTATTCCAAAATACGTAATACGAACCACAGGCATTACAACTCTACCCACCTTAAAAGAATTCCGTCCTCGAAATTTAATTAAGAGGCTAGATGTAACACCCAGTTTTCCAGATGAGGGTAATTTTGAAATTTTATAATTATAATTATTAATAATTGATATTTGATTCATATTATGATTTTTAGTGATTTTTAATAATTTTTAAACTATTTAAAAACTGGTTTAAGTCATTACTTGTGATTTTGATGTACTGCCAGTGAAACCTGAGAGACTGCATGACCTAGGGACTAACCTTGTCATTAGGATGATTTAATTATCATTTTTAGCCTAGGGGTATTTTGGTCATTTTGACTTATTTAAATTATTTAATGATTTATTTAAATTGGTGAATTCTAGTTGACTTTGACTCGTTGAGACCTAGTGGACTAGCCCAGAACCTAACCCTAGCTATGGTAACCCTAGCCTAACTGGAGTTAACCCATTTTAGTCATTAGAGATTGGTTTTAGAATGAGGGGATTAGGTTTAGTGAAATTAAGTCATGACTTATGGTTTAGTGCAATGACTTATGATTTCATGACTTAATGACTTATGACTTGGCCCATGGCCCATAACTAGAAGCCCTAACCCTAATTCCTCCCTTTATGACCAGCCATAGGGATCCCCACCCTATATAAACACTTATTCTCTAGGGCTTGCCTCTTTCTTTCATCCATTTCAACATTGAAAAAGAAAGGTATTTGCCCCCTTCCAAAAATCCCCATAAATCCATTTTAATTCTTTTTTAATCCTAGTTTCTTGCATTAAAG